>CM040913.1:7246129-7466129 GCA_023029165.1 Gobiocypris rarus | reverse complement strand
GGTGAAATATGAGGACGTTCCCCATGTCCTCACTTTTCAAAATGCTTATAAATCACACAGGATGAGTTTTCTTTCACAGAAAGTAAACTGTGCATGTCTCCTGTGATGGGTAGGTTTAGGGGCAGGGGCAGTGTAGGGGGATAGAAAATACGGTTTGTACAGTATAAAATGCATTACACCTATGGAATGACCCCACATTTCACAAAAACAAACATGTGTGTGTGTGTGTGTGTGTGTGTGGACTGGTAATCCCTACGTTATGGGGACAAAATGTCCCCACAAAGATGGCAATATCCAAAATCCTTGTCCTTGTGGGGACATTTTTTGGTCCCCATGAGGAAAACATCTTATAGTTATAAATAACACTAAGTGATGTTTTTTGAAAATGTAAAAATGCAGAATGTCTCCTGTGATGGGTAGGTTTAGGGGCAGGGGCAGTGTAGGGGGATAGAAAATATGGTTTGTACAGTATAAAATGCATTACGCCTATGGAATGTCCCCATAAAACATGGAAACACAACATGTGTGTGTGTGTGTGTGTGTGTGTGTGTGTGTGTGTGTGTGTGTGTGTGTGTGTGTGTGTGTGTGTGTGTGTGTGAGAGAGAGAAAGAGTGTGTGTGTGTGTGTGTGTGTCAGTTACCATTAGATTTATTTAACATGTCATGCACGAAAGGATTAACCAGCTCTCATTTGCTGATATTATAATTATTTCCTGCTCCTGATTCATAACGTGAGCTGCTGTAAACAGTGTGAGGAAGGGTCTGTATGAACTGATTAGACTGACGCTTAACCCGAGCTGTGCGTGACTGCGCGTCTCCGTGCGCTCGGTTTGCTCATTGCTACTGTTATTAAAAGTTCTTGCCCGAAAACGCGCGTTTGTGATTGCGCGAGAGTGGTCGGTCCTGCCCCCTGAACGCGCAGCGGACACGCGCCCATTTAAGCCCTGACAATCAGCCTCCGCGCGACTGTCTCAGTGTTTCTCCTCAGTACAGAAGCGTCGCGCGCGTGTGGATAAATGGATCTCTGTGTGCTTGTGCTGTTGTCTTTGTGCGGGCTTCTGCGGGGGCAAGGTGAGTCAACCTCACAATACACACCAGCCGCTGTGAATATGCGTTTCCTCAGAGTTTCGCGCGGAGAGAAGCGTCTCGTGAATGAAACAGTTGTGACATCTCACTTCTGCTCTGGGCGCGTGCTCGCGGAATGTCTGTCTGTGCATTTGATCATAAATGTGTTTTCTCAGGTTGCTGTAGTATAAAACTGATTAAAGTGCTCTAGAATGGAAATTATGATAAAAATAGTATATTATAGTCTAATAAAAAATAGTACAGAAGGACATAAGGTCACGTGGTACATTACAAAAAGTATTCTCTAATTATTTTCAAACACACACACACACACACACACACACACACACACACACACACACACACACACACACACACACACACACACACACACACACACACACTCACACTCACACACACTCACACTTTTACACACACACTCACTCTCTCACACAAACACACACACACTGACTCAGACTTTTACACACTCACACACACACACACACACACACACACACACACACACACACACACACACACACACACACACACACACACACACACACACACACACATGTTGTGTTTCCATGTTTTATGGGGACATTCCATAGGCGTAATGCATTTTATACTGTACAAACCGTATTTTCTATCCCCCTACACTGCCCCTGCCCCTAAACCTACCCATCACAGGAGACATGCTGCATTTTACATTTTTCAAAAACATCACTTAGTGTGATTTATAAGATGTTTTCCTCATGGGAACCAAAAAAATTTGGATATTGCCATCTTTGTGGGGACATTTTGCACACACACACACACACACACACACACACACACACACACACACACACACACACACACACACACACACACACACACTCACACACGCTTCACACACACACACACACACACACACACACACACTCACTCAGCCTTTTACACACTCACACACACACACAGACACACAAACACACTCACACTTTTACACACACACTCACTCACTCTTTCTTACACAAACACACTCACACACACACACACACACACTCTTTTACACACACACACACACACACACACACACACACACACACACACACACACACACACACACACACACACACACACACACACACACACTCAATTTTGCATAAACACACACGCAAACACACACACAAACACGCAAACACACACACACAAATACTTACATTTTTGCAATCACACACACACACACACTCACTCATACTTACACGCACACACACACACAGACACACACGCAAACACACTCACACTTATTCTCACACACACACACACAAACACACACATGCAAACACACACGCTCTCTCTCTCTTTCACAAAGTGAGTAATCACTGTTGATATATTTAATACGCCTTTGTATCATAAACTTTGAATGAGTCTCTTGCTGATCTCTTAATTAAAGGGTTTTGCTCCCATAACAATCATTTGCCAGCTGAAGCGTGTTATTCTGAGCAGACACTGTGTGGTAGATGAGGTAGGATGAATATTCAGATCAGGGGGCGGAGTCTGGGTTGCGGGAACCAATGAGGATGGGCTTTCCACTCTGAATCTGGAGTATGGAGCAGCAGAGAGAGAGCCGCACCTCACCAGGACTGCTGGAGTGATTCTTCACACACTCGTATCATTCAGATGCTCAACACACACATGTGGTTTGGGTGCCGGTCATAATTCAGAGAGACAAACTGTGTTTGTTTGAACAGCGGCAACCGTAGTATCCAGTGGCTGGTGTTTTCATACACACTAGTGCTGTTCTTAGCTCACTTTAAGAGGATATTAGCTTGTTTTTATAGGGCTTTAGAAACTTTCTCAGTGGCACTTTATTTCACAGTGTCACACATAATAACTATAAGTTATGCATAATTACATGCAACTAACCTAAAACCAAACCCCAATCCTACATTAAATGTGTTAGTTAGTTAATATTAGTTGATATACTTAAATGTATAATTACAGTGTAACAAAGACACTTTAACATAAAGTGTAACCAGTTTCTCTTACACAAACAACTACTATTAATATTAATCTTCTGGATGACTTGTTGATCTAAGTTTTATAATTAAAATTAAATAACGTTTATTTATTTAAATTAGTAAATTATTACTTATTTATTTATTTTAACAAACTGTGGTTCAATAATTTATTAACATTAATTAAAACACAGCTATAACAAACCGACTGCACATTTCTTTGTTAATAAAATGAATACAATTATTGAAATAAAAATGTCTTTTTTTATCAATTAATATTGATGTAAATAAATGTATATTTTATTGAACTAAAAAAGTGTATTCACCTAATTTAATGTAAATTGTATAATTTAAAATAAATTAAAATTGCATTATTTATTTGAATGAAGCACATTATTTTAAATTAATTAATTAATTCATATTGATTTAAATAAATCATTGTTTTATTCATTATAACTATGAACTAAAACTGTGGTTTATTGTTCTCGAATAAAAAACCTGTGTATATTTTCCTCATTTATTTGATGTAAATGTTATCCTTTAAAATTAAATAAATGTACTTTATTAAAATAAATAAATATAATTTTATTTAAATAAATTATTTATTATTATTATTTGTTAATAATTAAGTAATAATTATTATTTGTATTAATTTATTTATTGAACTGAAAATGTTTTTGATTTAAATGTTATCCTTTGAAATTAAGTACAATTATATTTATTTATTTTAATAAAGCACATTTGTGTAAATAAATTAATATTTTTATTCATTTATTCATTGAATTGAAAACTGTGGTTAATGGTACTCAAATAAATAAAACCGTGTGTATTCGCATGGAGAAATTACTGCTTATAAACCATTTGGCATCTCGATACTGTGCAAGTCCAAAAGACTCATCTGCCAAAAATATTTTGCGTTTTGGCAGATGATGGAGACCACAGGGAAATTAATGATCTGTTTGATCCAATGGAGTCCACTTGCGTCAGCTGATGGTTGGTTGGAAATGTTTTAGACTAGTTTTATGGCCTTTAATCTTTGGGAGAGACTCAGACGTGTTTAACGGAGTTGACTAGCTGCCCTTCAGCAAATTACTTCATCCGCCAGACGCTAAACATTATTCAGCTTGAGTGGAAAACGGCTTGTGGGAGAAAACAAACAAGCGAGATGCAATCCAGACAGCTCTGAGCGGCTTATCAAGAGAAGATATCGATTGTGCAAACGCTAGAACAATGGCTTCTTCAGAACCATGATGAAAAACTAATACATCAATGAACAGACACGCAGACACCCATCAGATTAAACGCTTTTTTGTCTCGTTTTTCAGTATCTAAACATTCTTAAAAAAGATACCTTTACTTGAGATGCTAAATGATTCAATATTTTAAGATATATTCTGGAAATTAAGGAATGAAAACATGAAGAAATATCTTCACATCTGAAAAGTCGGCGGGGCATGAATGTAGCGCATGAATATTAAATTCGTGATGCCCTGATTTGCTGAAAAACAGACCTTGGTAGGTGTGGGAATGGAATAGAATAGATGTGTGCAAACAAGCGATCTGTACAAAACGCTCTGAAACGGAGTAAAAGCGAAAGGGCCTGCAGGCAGGATGGGGTCTCCCGCCGAGCGTCCAGGAAGAGTCTTTCTTCATCGCCGCAGGGTTTGGGCCAGTAACATTTTTAAGGGGGTTTTCCATGTGCCGTCCATCTCTAATTGGACAAAGGTCATGCCACCACCTGATCTGAACCTTTAATGTTTGTTTCCTTACAAAGAAACTCAGCATTCAATCACAGGGATGTGAAACAGCAAACTGGGTCCAAGGATGAAGGATGGATGGAGTTGTACTCCGATTTTTATCAAAAATTAAAATATTTTTTGAATATTAATCTATATAATAGATATTAATTTACAGATGAAGGATATTAAGTATGATGGATCAAGGATAAGGATGGATGGAAAACAAAATAATGGCTGAGATGGTATGGATCTATATCATATATTAATTTTAATTTAGCATAATATATTTATAATCATAATAATAATTTATAATTAAACAAATATAAAGTATTCTTATAATTAATTGTGTATATGGATGGATAGATGATGGATGGATGGATGGATGGATGGATGGATGGATGATAGATGATGGATGGATGATGGATGGATGGATGATGGATGGATGGATGATGGATGGATGGATGATAGATGATGGATGGATGGATAGATGATTTATGGATGATAGATGATGGATGGATGGATGGATGGATGGATGGATGGATGATAGATGATAGATGACGGATGGATGGATGGATAGATAAATGGATGAATAGTTGAAGGATGATCGATGATGGATGGATGATATATGATGGATGGATGGATGATGGATAAATGATTGATGGATGGATGGATGGATGAATAGATGAAGGATGGATGGATGGATGGATGATGGATAAATAAATGGATGGATAGTTGAAGGATGGATGATGGATAGATGGATGGATGAATGGATCAAGGATGAAGGATGGATGAAGGATAGATGGATGGATGAATAGATGAAGGATGGATGATGGATGGATGGATGAATAAATGGATGAATAGCTGAAGGATGGATGATGGATAGATGGATGGATGATGGATGATGGATGGATGGACAGATGAAGGATGGATGAAGTATGATGGATCAAGGATGAAGGATGGATGGATAGATGGCTGGATGGATGGATAGATGATGGATAGATGATGATAGATGGATGGATGGATGGATGAATAGATGAATAGATGAAGGATGGATGATGGATGGATGGATGGATGAATAGATGAAGAATGGATGATGGATAGATGGATGGATGATGGATGGATGGATAAAGGATGATGGATGGACGGATGAAGGCCGGATGGATAATAAAGGATGATGGATGGATGGATAAAGGATGATAGATGAACGGATAAAGGATGGATGGATAAAGGATGATGGATGGATGATGGATGGATGAATAGATGAAGGATGGATGATGGATAGATGGATGGATGAATAGATGATGGATGGATGATGGATGGATGGATGGATAGATAGATGTATAGATGGATGTATTGATGGATGATGGATGGATGGAAGATGGATGGATGTATAGATGGATGGATGATGGATGATAGATGGATGGATGGATGGATAGATACATGGATAGATAGATGTATAGATGGATGATGGATGGATGGATGATGGATGGATGGATGGATGGATGATGGATGGATGGATGGATGATGGATGGATGGATGGATGATGGATGGATGATGGATGGATGGATGGATGGATGATGGATGGATGATGGATGGATGGATGATGGATGGATGATGGATGGATGGATGGATGATGGATGGATGGATGGATGGATGGATGGATGGATGGATGATGGATGATGGATGGATGATGGATGGATGGATGATGGATGGATGATGGATGGATGAATGATGGATGATGGATGATGGATGGATGGATGGATGGATGGATGGATGGATGATGGATGGATGGATGGATGGATGGATGGATGATGGATGGATGATTGATGGATGGATGGATGATGGATGATGGATGGATGGATGGATGGATGGATGGATGGATGGATGGATGATGGATGGATGGATAGATGATGATGGATGGATGGATGGATGGATGGATGGATGGATGATGGATGGATGATGTATGGATGATGATGGATGAATGATGGATGGATGGATGGATGGATGATGGATGGATGATAGATGGATGAATGATGGATGGATGGATGGATGGATGATGGATGGATGATGGATGGATGGATGGATGGATGATGGATGGATGGATGGATGGATGGATGGATGGATGGATGGATGGATGATGGATGGATGGATGGATGGATGATGATGGATGGATGGATGGATGATGGATGGATAGATGCTGTAATTTGAAAGTTTTTCTAATTAAACATAAAATATAGTCATGTAATATTAAAAACTATTTATATTACACCTATATATCATTTTGTGAATAATTTTCATGTTCAAAAGTAAAATATCAGCTAAATAACCCCTTTCTCATTGACAGAAACATTTTTTTATAAATATAGTAATTTAATATAAATATTTTAAATGATGCAAAAAACAGTATTTGTATGGCTGGTAAGAAATATTTCCAGCTGTTTTTCTGTTATACGAGATTCAACTCTTTTTTTTTAAGTCAGTTTAATGTCATTTAAGTTGATTGTACTTTTTTATTTTATTTTTAGTTGTTACAGTGCCACTATTTTGCATTTGGCAATAAATATGCACATTTTAAGACATTGTTCTCTTATTCTTTCCCCTCTCACACCATTTCCCAGCCATAGTGTCAAATCTGGCACTCGCGATCGAACCACAAATCAGAGACCGTGCCAGAGACGAGCGGGTTCAACATAATTCAGGAATCAGGCAGGGCAAGTCATGGCAAACCTGGTTTAATAGTGCAATCTAGTCAGAGAGGACCAGAAACAGGGAATCACTGCTCTCACAGATGATTAACAACCTGAAATGCTTCAAATCTGACTCGCTGGCTCAAGTCAAGCTCTCAGTTACAGGCTTTTAGCTCTAATCTGCGTGTGTGTGTGTGTGTGTGTGTGAATGGTCTGGTTTGGATTTGTTGTGTGTAAAACTTTCCTGTTTTTTCCTGTCCCAGAGCCCACAGATCCCATCTCTCTGGACGACTGCTGTAAGGATGGCAAGGAACGAGGCCAGGAGTCCCAGGACTGCACGAATCTGCCGCTCATCTACCAATCCACGACCTGCAGGTTTGATCCAGAGATTAAAACAGAAATAAACCAGTTTGTCAATTAGTTTTAACAGCTAACGTCTAAACCATAGACTGTATAAAAATATGGACGTAGTGTCCGTGACGTCACCCATAGGATTCTGAAGAGCAGTTCTGAAGCGTAAAGTAGGGTCGAGCTGCCGTTGCCATCTAAGCAGCGTCACTCCCGGATAACAGAAAATGGGCAAAGAGGCGGGACGTGGGCAGAGCTGAGGTGATGTGATGACTAACGGACAGCAGACAAATGGCTATCCACCTGCCACTTAAAGTGGCCACGCCTTTAATTATGCAGAACTTTAAGGCTTTATATAATGTTAACGAATGAGTTATAAAGAAATCCACCCCACTCACAGTTGTTATGAAGGGCAAAATTAGCCATTTAGACCAAAACCACACTTTGTCCCAGGCTGTAAACATGTTTTTTTCTACTGTGAAGTTGGGCTTTGGGGGCGCAATGAGATTCTGCTCCTTCTGGAGTCTGTCCTAGTGGCCAGTCGATGAACTGCAGTTTAACTCACTTCCGTATCGGCTTCAAGAGAAACTGGGGGAGGTTGCCAGTTTGGTCTAAAAACGATGTGACAAAAGCAAACAGAACACATTATAGTCAGTGATGCTTTCGCGCAAATGGATAAAGTGCAATAAAATAAGTGATGCATGCAACATGCTAATTCATGCTAACAGCATGTTAAAACATGTTAGCAACACGCTAGCTCATGCAGCTTTGAAGTAAGCTGATGATGGGTAATAGGGGCGCAGTTGCTAAAGAACCTAGATTAATATTTCTGAAATAATCAGCTAATATTTCTCTAACAGGTAGGTTGTCGAATCCATGCTTATAGGGAAGAAAATTTGCGCTGGGCAGGGACTAGAAAGGGTTGTGTCAAAGCATTAGTCCGGTTGTTTGATGAGAGAGAGTTTAATAAACACATTAAGAATCCGTCCAGCAGCGGAGGACTGTTATTCTGCACAGAATTGTGGAAACACTGAAAGCACGGGTTGATCTTTGGTTGACCAATCAGCGGAAACACACACACACACACACACACAAATATTCAAGCCTTTTATCCATTTTCTATCTCTGAACCTTAAAATATAAAATCAAGCCGAATTCTTTTTTTTAATTAATTAATTTTATTTTTAATAAATGAGCAGTTTTCTCATTTTCAATATTACATCGAAAAAGGAATGAACGCAACGTACACAGACCCTAAAATATGACTAAAACGAAATAAAAATGTGCTGTCAAAATGAACACTGTCATCCAAGCCCGCCCCTTTATTCTCTGCATTAATTATTTAAAAAGAAATAGGGCTTATTCAATTTATTTCCTACATTTAGATATGTGGGCAAATGCATTTTTGTCTTAGTGCATGTATTGTTTTAGTTTGGCAGGGTCGCCGCTAACTTAGCTTAGCATAATGAATGGAATCCTATGTTGCCAGCTAGCATGTCCAGAGTAAAAGTGATCAAAAAAACAAACAAACACCCACCTAATTACTTCTTGTGGCCTGCGTATTCACAACGGGTAAAAATAGCGATGCAGATTAAGACTAGACGATTTCCTAGGCAGATATTGATTTGGGACTATATTATGGGGAAGCACAGGCGAAGCACTGCAACTTGGGCGCAGAGATATCACGCAACACATGAAATCCACAAATATCTCTGCGGCCAAGTAGCAGTGCTTCGCCTGTGCTTCCCCATAATATAGTCCCAAATCAATATCTGTTGTGAATACGCAGGCCACAAGAAGTAATTAGGTGGGTGTTTTTTTGTTTTGTTTTTATCACTTTTACCCGGGACATGCTAGCTGGCAACATAGGATTCCATTCATTATGCTAAGCTAAGTTAGCGGCGACCCTGCAAAACACAACAATGCATGCACTGAGACAAAAATGCATTTTGCCCACATATCTAAATGTAGGAGAGATGTTGAATAAGCCCTGTTTCTATAAACGGTGGAGTGTTCCTTTAAATGAGGAATATTGTGCCGTGTTGGTTCCCGGAAGAAACTCAAGACTACAGTGGTTCAGAAACACTGGCACTGATATAGAGAAGAACTCCAGCTGAAGGGACTCAAACAGCAACATTACACACTGAAGAAAGAGGTAAAAAGTGTCATGCTCATCACATTAGTATAGTGCATAAGCAGTGCATCATTGGTGGATGATAAGATCAGCGCTCAATCTCAGTGCCAGTCGAAGTCGATCGTGTTACTCAGGCATCAGATGCTCTCGCCTTGGCCTTCAAAGTGATCCGGAGTTAGTCTAAATGAGGAAAAAAAGTGATGTTTGGATATTTTTGGTAGGTGGGCTTGCAAAAGTGGGACCAAATCCAGGAAATTCCACTGAGGTGAAACTCAGATGGAGAAGAGAGAAAGCGACCCGAATAACAGGAAATCTGCAGATTATTTCAGACACAGAAAAGGGGGAAAACAAGCCCAGAAAAGCGAAAGGAGAAATTGCAGAAGACTTCTGCCTTAAAAGGCTCTTTGGAGAGATGCTGAAGGCTGAGCTTTCCTGCGAGGATGGATGGGCTGATTGTGAAAGAGGGTGAAGCAAGAGCGAAAGAGACAAACAGTCATCGTCTTACCGTAAAAACTGGGGTCTGTGCGTCAGTGCTGGAGCAGAACCAGGCGATGACGTCCTGATGTCTGCTCTCTAACATCTGTCCTCTGGCTTAAAGTGGTCAAGTGAATTACACTGTGATCACACTTTTTACTCTGTATTTTCGTGACCAAAGATCTACAATTTAAACTTCTTCTGAGCCAAAATGTAAACAGTATCTCCTAATAGAGCTTTGAAATACAACCATCAAACTCGCCTCGAACATTCAGATTGTTATGCTATGCTAATTCAAGCTAGCAATGTGTTAAAACATGCTAACAACATGTTCAATCATGCCACCAATGTGCTAACAACATGTTAGCAAACATTAATTCATGCTAACAACTTGATAAAAAAAATGCCACCAACATGCTAATTCATGCTAGCAATGTGTGTTAAAACATGCTAACAGCATGTTTTAATTAATATTAAATCATGCTAATGACATGCTATTTCATGCTAATAACAAGCTAAAACATGTTAAATCATACTAGCAACATGATAATTAATGTTAACAACAAGCTAAAAACATGATAGCAACATGCTAATTAATGCTAACAACATGTTAAAGAATGATAGGAACATGTTAATTCATGTCAGCAACATGCTAATTCATGCTATGGATGTGTTAAACATGGTAGCAACATGCTAAACATGTTAACAACATGCTAAACATGTTAGCAACCTGTTGAAAAATCCAAGCAAAACTTGTTAAATAATGCTAATAAAGTCTTTCTCTTTCCACAAAATTTAAAGCTTACAAAACTTTCAAACTTTCCTGCGACTTTGTCAAGCCAACAACAAAGTTTCCTTAGATATCAGAAGCACCGTAGTAATATCCTTAAGTCTATTTATCATATAGCTCATGCTGGATTCACAACTAGTCCACCAGAAAACCTAGATGTTAGGGGTCTTGCTCAACAACACAATGAACACATTGAGCTCAGTCCCTGTAATCTGTTGATTACCGGCCCAGATCTGAAAGAGCTGGCCAGCTGACATGAGATATCCTGAGCTACAGTAAGTGTGTGTGTGTGTGTGTTTTGTAGGATAGCTCAGGAACAGTGTTGTGCTACGGTTCTTGATGACAACATTTGCACCGGTGGCATCAATATGGCGAAGGACCAGGGAAGTTGTTACGGTCTCTTGTTCAGCAGCCCATGTGAAACGAAGACGGCCAAGGTGTGTTTGAGTGTGATCTTCTCAGCGCATGCATATGATGTTTTATGATTTTATGTAGTAATGTGAATGTGAACACACACACACACACACACACACACACACACACACACACACACACACACACACACACACACACACACACACACACACACACACACACACACACACACACACACACACACTTACTCAATCACTTACACACACTCACTCACTCACTTACTAACACACACTCACTCACTAACACTCACTCACACACTCACTCACTAACACTCACACACACACACACACACACACACACACACACACACACACACACACACACACACACACACACACACACACACACACACACACACACACACACACACACACACACACACACACACACACACACACACACACACACTCACTAACACTCACTCACACACACACACACACACACACACACACACACACACACACACACACACACACACACACACTCACACACTCACTCACTAACACTCACTCACACACACACACACACACACACACACACACACACACACACACACACACACACACACACACACACACACACACACACACACAGACACGCGCACACACACACACACATGCGCACACACAAACAATCACTTTATCATTTAAACCCTTTAACAAATGTCTTTTTGAAGAACTGTTTAGCTTATAAAGTGCACTTGCTCTCAGTCTCTTTAAGATACATGACACCTGTGTTGATATTTCACATCTAATGCATTGAAATGCAAATATTTCTAAGTGTGATTTAAGTGTCCAAGTACACTCCGGGTCTGTGTTCTTGTCCGCACACGTCTGTGTTAGACACTCAGATCACAATAAGATGATAAACGTGGATTAAAAGCCGGAGAGCGGGGGGTAAAAAAAGAAATCTTTCTCTCAGCTATGTTTACGTTGAGCAGGACAGAACTTGTCCACATCACAAAAGTGGAGGCTGTTCCTGTCAGAAGGCGTGATAAATCCAGCTCTGGTTATACGCACAGGCTCTCGGCCAAACCTCAGCGTGAAGAATAGAGCGTCTCTTCAAGCTGTAATACACACCTGAGTGTGTTTCAACACCACAGTCCTCCAGGTGCCTGCTGTCTTCTAGGAAACATTCATCTTGGGGTGTCAGTGGGACTGGATAGTGCCTGTCAGACATTTATTTATGTGTTTATCTCGAACCGCTGAGCCTAATTTATCTCAAACCTTTCAGAGCCGACATAAGGTGATCTGGTGGTGAGAGAGCTCTCCTTAAATCACCAGATCTGTTTGTGCTTCCCCTAAAACTCTAGAGGAGCCTTTTATAGTGGCGTCCCATGGGTTTTCAGTTCTTAGAAACCTTATTCGAATTATTCATGGACGAAAGATGCACGTGCATTTGATAATTCACACAAACATTCAAATTCTCATAATTTAACCCTTTAACCCCTTGCAGAAAAAAATCATAATAAAATGACCAAGCTACAAAGAATTAAATACAACAACAATACAGGGCTTAAAGGGTTAATCACCCTCATGTCACTCTAAAGTCACATGGCTTTCTTGGAAGTGCAATTTTCGCAAAATTTCACTTAAATTTCAGTCTGTTCCTGTAATACAACTTCAGAAAACTTTGATTGTAGTGCACAAGACTACTTTTTTCATACTTTTATTTTGGAGCTTGAAATCATTTTTGCATTGCAAAATATATATATTTTTGTCCAGTTTCTGTTTTCCAGTACAAATAACATTCTTGGAGATGAAGATATTAAGGCTTGTTAACTGAAAAATATATAAAAATTAGAGGTGCACATTATCCAAAACCCACCAGGCCAGTGTTATATATTATGTTCAGTCGATTACTTACAATATCCCAAATGTTTCCAACTATTTGTAAATCGTTAAATTGCTATTTTAACCAAGGAGCCGGGACGTGTGAGGGAGTCGCCTGTCAGTGGCGTCATATCTGCGTTACCCTCGGTTTTATTTGGCAGAAACGCTTTACTCTTATTGTAGAGTGCAACAAGTGTCATAGTAGCCACCAAGCGAACGCACATCATAACATCATTTTAAACACACTCAGATGTATCTGGCGCCGGCGACTGTGGCATAAAAGTTTGCGAGGCGTGTGTTGCGTAACAATCGCTCCAGCGCTGCTCAGCTCCCTCAACACTCGGTTATACTCTGCTTCATACTACAGTAACGTTAATAATCGCATCCATCATCATGATTTCTGCCCGAGTCCTGTCCCGATTCTTTTACACCTGATGTGAGGTGAAGACCACATGTCCCAAGATTCTGTGCTCGAACTTACCTTCATCAAACTTGGTCTTTGTTTTTGAATAGGCGCCCTCTAGCGGACGGAAAAGTTACATAGTGCACCTTTAAACAAAAAATATCTGCCGATGGGATCAGAAAAACAAGATACATTTTCTGACCCCATTTGCAGACATGTTTTCATTAACTCACCTAATTTTGAAAAGCAAAATTTAATATCTTGTAATTTTGCTTCTTAGGTAACATATCTTGGTTTAATGTTTAGATATTTGTACTGGAAAAATAAAGAAAATCATTGTTTTGCTAGTCCTTTATTTAGTGTTTATATATATACAAATTGCACATATTTCTGTTTTTAAGCTTTGTGCTTTTGCTCCAGCGCTACATCTTTATCTTGAATACAAAGATCTGTAAAGTCCAGGATGAGACTTTATCCGTGTCTGGGCAATCAGCCATGATGCTTACCATCAGAATCTGTATCGTCCTGCCCCGCATCTCTCTCTCTCTCTCTCTCTCTCTCTCTCTCTCTCTCTCTCTGTGGTAAGAAAAGGATTTAGTCATTTTCCACATAGGTGTGAATGTTGTTTGGTGACACTCTGATAGATCATCAAAGGTCTGGTAAAATAGACAGCACTTTGTGTCTGTACACTGCAGTAATCTTGACTCACTGTCTGCTCCCTATAGCCCGCTGACTTTAAGAAATAGAACCCTCCACTCTCAGAAATAAAAAGGTACAGCGCTGTCACTAGGGCGGTACCCTAAGGTAAAAAAGCAAAAAGGTACTAATATGTACTTTTAAGGTATAAAGATGTACCATTTCACTTTTGTACCTTAGGGTACCAACTTTTTTTCTGAGAGTGTAAAAGTAAGTGATTTGTTCATACTGTACGCAGCAATATAATGTGGAGTGCAAAATATTGCATTAGACTTTGGCTTTAAAATGTTGCTAAACCAACGACATTAACTTTAATGACATCCCATTCTGAATCCGTAGGGTTTAATAAGGAGTTGGCCCACCCTTTGCAGCTAACACCTTCAACTCATCTGGGAAGGTTTTCCACAAGGTTTAGGAGTGTGTTTATGGAAATTTGTGACCATTCTTCTAGAAGCACATTTGTGAGGTCAGGCACTGATGTTGGACGAGAAGGCCTGGCTCGCAGTCTCCGCTCTAATTCATCCCAAAGGTGTTCTATCGGGATGAGGTCAGGACTGTCAAGTTCTTCCACACCAAACTCACTCATCCATGTCTTTATGGACCGACGCTTTCTGCACTGGAGCGCATTCATGTTAGAACAGGAAGGGACCGTCCCCAAACTGTTCCCATAAAGTTGGGCGCATGAAATTGTCCAAAATGTCTTGGTGTGCTGAAGCATTGAGAGTTCCTTTCACTGGAACTAAGGGGTCAAGCCCAACTCCTGAAAAACAACCCACACCATAATCCCCTCCACCAAACTTTACACTTGGCACAATGCATTCAGGCAAGTCCCGTTCTCCTGGCAACCGCCAAACCCAGACTAGTCCATGGGATTGCCAGACAGAGAAGCGTGATTGGTCATTCCAGAGAACACGTCTCCACTGCTCTAGAGCGCTTCTGCGCACAGTGCACCTCAGCATGCACTGACCACGCTCTGTAATTTTACGTGGCCTGTATCTGTTGTTCCCAATTGCTTCCACTTTGTTATAATCCCACTAACAGTTGAGCGTGGAATATTCAGTTGTGAGGAAAGTTGACGAATGGACTTATTGCACAGGTGGCAACCTATCACGGCACCACGCTTGAGTTCCCTGAGCTCCTGAGAGTGACCCATTCTTTCACAGATGTCTGTAGAAGCGTCTGCATGCCTAGTGCTTGATTTATACTCCTGTGGCCATGAAGTGATTGAACACCTGAATTCAGTGATTCAGAGGGGTTGTTCCAATGCTTTAGTTAATATAGTGTTACATTGTCTCAAAGACACCTTAACATAAAGTGTAACCTAAATATATTATATAAATATTATTAAGGGATAAAAAAAATACACAAATTGTTGAGGATGTATCACCAGTCCTCCCTGATCTCTGATCCCGTGTGGTTTTCTCCTCTGCAGATGTGCTGTGAGTGCTGTTTGCTTGGCCGGGCGGCCCAGGAGCGAGGTCTGACATGTGACCTGACGCTCGCGGTGGGGTATCAGTGTGGTGTGGTGTCCCGGGCCTGCTGTGTGGATCGCCTGCCGGACACCGACGGGAAACCGGGTGAGAACAAACAAACACAACGCTTTTATGACGGAAAACAGGGGTTGTTGCTCTTTTGAAATAAACAAGTTGAATTGAATGCAGATCTCCTTAAAGGGACAGTGCACCCAAAAGATTCTATATACTCACACTCAAGCCTGTATGAGTTTCTTTGTCCTGTGGAACACAAAAGAGGATATTTTGAAGAACGTGTGTAAGCAAACCGTTGTTATTTTCCATACTATGGTAGTCAGTGGGGACCAGCAACGGTCTCAATGTAAATATAAATCAAACAGTCGATATTCAATGTGAAGATCCTCTCGTTTCAGTCTCGAGCAGGTACTGAAGGACTCTGCTGCCCTCTAGAGGAGATCCGGCACCGAACACTTTAAAGCTTTAATGCATTAATTACATGTATGTTTCAAAATTACAGATTCACAACCTGATGCACCAAACACAGAGGACCAATGCAAAGGTAGCTGGAGCATATAATCCTATACAAATGCATCAAAAATACAATGCATTAAATACCGATTCTGATAGTTCATGTGGTTTGTGTGTTTGCGCTGAAGCTGCCGGCTGCACTCAGAGTTGTTTCAATGGCACTTGTGCCTGTTCGGAGGGATACAAGCTGAAGGCCGACAGAAAAACCTGTGAAGGTCAGTGTGCGTCCATTTCCACATGTATTTGAATACACTTCAGTCGTGTGAGAAGAGTGTGAGGGATGTGTGTGTCTCGGCAGATATCAACGAGTGTCTGCTGGGCGCTCATCAGTGCAGTCCGGGCGAGCGCTGCATCAACACAGCGGGGTCGTACCGCTGTCAGAGAGAGGTCAGCTGCGGGACGGGCTACGAGCTCACTGACAGCAACAAGTGTGACGGCCAGACACGCACGACACACACACACACACACACACACACACACACACACACACACACACACACACACACACACACACACACACACACACACATTATGAACATACTCAAGCTGCACATCTTACAGGACATTCACTACTCAGCATTTGTGATTTATATATTTGGATTATAAAATAATATTTTTTATTACTTAATAAAAATATTAAACAAAATAAGAAATACTATTGTATTGTACTATTGTAATATTTCACTGTATACTAAAACTAATGAAAAATTATATTATAATTACTATAATATGTGATATATATAAATATGATAATAAAATATAATAATAAGAAGAAGACGAATTACTATTGTAACATTTCACTGTAAAACTATTAAGAACAAGAATATTTTAATAACAATATGATTATAAAAAATAATACTATTACTTTTATTTTTATTATGATAATTAATATTACTAAATATAAAATATTAAACAAAATAAGAAAATTACTATTGTAATATTTCACTGTAAAAATATCAAGAACATTAATTTTAATAATTATAACAATATTTTGAGATTATATATATCGATATGATTATGAAATAATATGTATTATGATAATTATTATTAGTAAATAAAAAATATTAAACAAAATAAGAGACATTACTATAGTAATATTTCAATGTAAAAAAGATTAGGAAAATAGTAATATAATATTTTGAGATTATATATCAATATAATTATAAATAATAATTGTATTGTACAAATATGAATTATTACTATTGTAATTTTATTGTTACTGTAAAATAAAAATAATGAAAAATTATATTATAATAACAATATTATGTAATTATATATCAATATGATTTTAAAATATTGTAATAATAATAATTATTATTGTAATATTTCACTGTAAAAAGATTAAGAAAAGTAATATTATAATAATATTTTGTGATTATATATCAATATGATTATAAAATAATACTTTTAATTTTAATGGTTATTATTATTACTAAATAAAAGTATTAAACAAATAATCAATATTACTATAGTAATATGTATAAAATATGTATAATAACAATAGTTTGTGATTTATATGTCTATTTATATTACTAAATAAAATAGTATTTTATATGAAAGAAAATAAGAAATATTACTTTCGTAATATTTCACTGTAAAATAAATCTAATGAAAAGTTATATCATAATAACAATTATATACCAACATGATTATAAAAGAAAATATTTTGTTATTAATTTTATGATGATTATTATTACTAAATGAAGTTTTAAACAAATAACAAAAGAATACTATAGTAATATTTCACTGCAAAAGAAAAAAAATAAGAAAAATTACATTTTGTGGTCTCATCAGTATGACAATAATCATCCTGTTTATTATTATTATTATTTATGATCATTATTATTACTAAATAAAAAATTAAACAAAATAAAACATTACAAAATACTATTGTAATATTTCACTGTAAAATATGTATTAAAAATGTGTAAAATTACCATATTAATAGTATCTTTATTTATAAATGTTAACTTTTATTTAGATTTTCAGCTCACATTAATTGTTCGGCTCTATAACCTACACACACACACACACACACACACACACACACACACACACACACACACACACACACACACACACACACACACACACACACACACACACACACACACACACACACACACACACACACACACACAATAATAGTAATAAATGAATAATCAAATAAAGACATACTGTGTTTGCTGTTTCAGACATTGATGAGTGTGAGACGGGCACTCATAACTGCGCAGCCGAGTTCATGTGTCAGAACACAGCCGGGTCTTTCCGCTGCCGACCCAGAATGCAGTGCGGTGAGGGATTCATTCAGGACGCTCTCGGCAGCTGCATCGGTGAGACGTCGCTGGCAAACCTTGAATAACCTGAAATATCAAACCCGTTACGCTATATAACGTGTCCTTGTGTGTGACAGACATAAACGAGTGTGTGAGTGTGAACGGGCCGTGTCAGCCGGGTCACATGTGCTTCAACACGGTCGGCTCCTACACCTGCCAGAGACAGTCTGTGAACTGCGGTCGCGGATACCACCTGAACGCCGAGGGAACTCGCTGCATCGGTACGCCCGCAGTCTCAGTTCATGACCCATCACATCCAGAAATATTATCAAATGACATAAAATCATTTAAAATATATATTTTATATTAATGTTATGTTTATATTACATATAATAATGCATAATGCATCACATTACAGAAATAAAATGGGTTGCAAGTTGCATCTTTAGTTTGATTTTAAACATTAGAAAGAGAGGTGGGAAATATTTGGTGCAAAAAAACAAAAAAACACTATGTATTTTGCCCCAAAATCAAAAGGAAAAATCAATAAATAATATTTTAATTTTTTAATATTTAATTATATTAGATAGCACATAAGGTGTCAGTGATATTATAACTTTAGAAGAAGATAATAAAAATGATAGATAAAACAATTTTTAAAAATCTAGCTAAAAGGACGAATCAATAAATTATTTAATAAAATAATCAAAATAATTATATTACATAGCACGTGATGTGTCAGTAATATTAGAATTGGTATTAAAAGAAAAAGAAAAAAAACAATAATATTTTTATATTGATTATATTTTATATTTTAATTGATCATTTTCTAGAAATAATATAGGAATGTTAATGTCATTTTTAATATAATTATATTAATTAATAATTAATTTAAGATGCAGTATATTTATACATGAAAGTATTAACAGCAGTGACTAAATATCAAATACAAATAAAAACCTTGAAAACCAAGATTTCAGTCTTATTTGAGAGAAAATGCAGCTTTTGTTTCATCCCAAAATCAAAAGGCAAAATAAAATGGACGTGAGTGCCATATTCTGCACTTCAGTTTGACAGTTTTCCACTTCTGAAGTCAGTCAAGGTTAGCCAGGCTTGATCAGGCAGCTGTGTGTGTGCTGTCCCTTTAAGAGCAGTGATCTCTGATTGGCTGCGCTCTGATCTCAGATATCAACGAGTGTGCGGGGCCTGATAACTCGTGTGACGGTCACGGCTGCATTAATCTGGTGGGCTCGTTTCGCTGCGAGTGCAAGTCCGGTTTCTTCTTCAACAGCATTACCAGATCCTGTGATGGTCAGTGCCGTTTATTTTTATAATTAAATTATACATTATATAAGAAATATTTTAAGAATTTATTATTAATTCATTTTTTTATAATTATTTAAAAATTTATTTCTATATATTTTATAAAATTTTATTAAATAATGCTATATATTTATACATCGACGTATTAAAAGTATATCTAATGTTATATGTGACTAAATAAAATATTAAATAAATAATAAAAATCAAAAGGAGAAATCAATAAATAACATTATATATATATATATATATATATATATATATATATATATATATATATATATACACATGCACACATATGCATACATAAATAATGTAACAAATAATAAAACATAATTAAATATTATTTTAATAGTTATTTTTATAAATATTTAAAATATTATATATTATTTTACTATATTATATATATTATACTAAATTATATACACACAAAGTACTATGTATATATATATATAAGAAAAATATAATTCAATATTGAAATTAGTTATATATATATATATATATATATATATATATATATATATATATATATATATATATATACAATTTTAATTGTTATATTTATATATTTATAACAGTTTATATATATATATATATACACACACACACACACTCAATTATACAATATATATGATTTAGTTTAAATAATTAAATAATTGTTATATATAATTACATTTATATAATTCAATATTATATTAATTGTGATTTAAAATAAAATATTTAATAAAATAAATTTAAAATATTTAAAATAATTTCATTATATATCATTATATTAATTAAACTATAAATATATTATTTAACTTAAATACATTTGAATAAAATTTAATAATTTAAATAAAATATATAATAATATAATATAAAAATATAATATATAATTTTTATATTAAAAGTATTTAAAAATGTATATAAATACATTTTAAGTATTTAATAAATATATAATATATATATAATTATTTTAGTTTTTATGTGTGTATATATATTATATTATATTATATTAATTTATATATAATTTAAATATAATCTATATCTAATTATTTTAATGCATCTATTGCTTGCGTTCTGTTGATCTGTGTGCTGTTTTCCTTTCTCTTGAACATCAGACATCAATGAATGCAGGAACTATCCGGGCCGGCTATGTGCACACAAGTGTGAAAACATCCTGGGCTCCTACAAGTGCAGCTGCACCACCGGCTTCAAGCTGGCCGAGGACGGGAGGAACTGTGACGGTACAGGAAAACCCATAGGAATAACTCATATCAACTCCTTCAGCCGTGGTTCATTCACTGGCCTGTCGTTTAACCCGCAGACCTCAACGAATGCGAGAGCAACCCCTGCAGTCAGGAGTGCGCCAATGTTTACGGATCCTATCAGTGTTACTGTCGCCGCGGTTACCAGCTGAGTGACGTGGACGGGATCACCTGTGAAGGTGAGTGGCTGACACCAGGGCAAACTCTGTCTTTTATACAGTGGAGGAAGTAACTGTCATGTGTCTCGATCTTCAGACATCGATGAGTGCGCGCTGCCCACCGGTGGACACATCTGCTCTTACCGATGCCACAACACTCCGGGCAGCTTCCACTGCTCCTGTCCCGCCACAGGATACACACTCGCCACCAATGGACGCAGCTGCCAGGGTCAGAAACACATTATTATAAGAATACAGAAGTAACACATGCAGTGTTTGTTGGTCATGATTATCATGGTAACACTTTACATTAAAGCTACACTGTGTAACTTTTTTAGTTTATTCTTAGCTAAAAACACTTAGTTCTTTCAAAAATATATGTGCTCATTAATGTATATTTACTTCTTTCAAGTAATAAAGTATTCTCGTAAGTGTATAATATGCCATTGAAAATACACACGGGTGAGGGGTTCGAATGCCGGTCGCCATGTTGCCCTCCATCTTGAAAGTACATTAGCCAAAGAGGGACATACCAGAAATTCAAGCTTCGCCTTTCGCTTTAACACTGATGGCACAGTGTCGAATGTGAAGAGGGGGACTGCTTGAGACTGATATAGCCTACAATGTAAACTTTGCCTTACGCTAGTGATGTCGTACAATATACAGAATAACGATAGCACCGATAAAAGTTACTTTACTAAGATTAGCTTGCATTCGTCTGGGAACCTGATCGCTGATGTTAGCAATGAAATGGTAAAAAATAAAGAAAACGTAAAACTATTATTCATTTTACATAGATGTCATAACCTACATGTTAACTGACAAATTAAATAACTGCAAATTATAATAGTTTTCTAAAGTAACCTCATCACCTGAAGGAACACTCATGGACGAGGTCGAACTGGAAGCCATCTTGGACTAAATGGGCCACCGTAGGAGTTCAAACGAAATTGGAATTGAGAGGAACAGAAACTAATATTCACTGATGGTCATATACCTTTTCACCGCTAGATGGGGGAAAATATCACACAGTGTAGCTTTAAGGTTTGTTAACACTAGTAACCGCATTAAAGGGTTAGTTCACCCAAAAATGAAAATGCTCTTTTGAAGCATCGACAATACTTTATTCTCTTCCGTGTTTGTTTGAATCCGCGTTCACGAGTCCACAGCGTGCGTCTCCCTCAGACTACATGGAAGCCAGATAACACATCAGCAGCGGGATTCAAACAAACACGGAAGAGAAGACAATGCTGAATAAAGTCTAGTATAGTTTTTGTTATTTTTGGACCAAAATGTATTGTCGATGCTTCAAAAGAGTGTAACTAACACACTGAACTAAACATTTTTCATACCTTTCTTCTTACCTTCTGGACACGGACTGTAGAGTGGGCATTCACTTTCAGTGGGGGGAGGGACGGAAGGCTCTCGGACGAATTTTTGGGTGAACTAACCCTTTAAATGAACAATATGTTTTTATTACATCTATTAACCTGTTAGTTAATAAAAGTGTCCATGTTAGTTTCCAGTTCATTAAACCTTGAAACCTTATTGCACTGTAAACCATTTTCACAAATCAGTGTTTTAATTTTCATTTAGTTTTAGTTTTTTCATCTAGTATTTATATTTTAATTCATGTCAGCTTTATTTCAATTAACAAAAATGCTTTAAAGTTTTAGTTAACGATAATAATAATATTATAATATTATAATAATATTAATAAATTAAAAGATGTATTTGCAGTAAAATATGCACATAAAGTGGTAAAAAATGAATAAATAAAAAATATATATTTTTAAACAATAATGATAATAATGATTCAATAATGCTGATGTTGTTCCCCATGAGCAGATATTGATGAGTGTGTGACCGGGACTCACGCCTGCACAGAGTCCCAGAGCTGCTTCAACATCCAGGGTGGATATAAATGCCTGAACTTCGACTGTCCGGCCAACTACAGACGCTCAGGAGACACGTGAGTGACTAAACCATTCAAAAACTCATTTTACAAACCAAATCTGACGCTTTCCAAGAGGAAACGGACATTCAGCAAATGCACAGGTGCAGGGTGGAGCTTGATTTTATGCGGTGGGAATTCAATCAAATTTTCACTTTCTTTAAATGTTTAAATTTCAACATAAATCTTTTTTAATGTAATATTTCCACTGAATATTAATAAAATAAAAAAAACAATGCAAATTTTATATAAAATTAAAAAATATATATTAAATATTTGTTTAATTATTTTATTTGTATTATTTTTTATAAATAATGAATAGTTAATAAATAATTAATAAAATAATATATATATATATATATATATATATATATATATATATATATACATTATTATATATATATATATATATATATATATATATATATATATATATATATATATGAAAACAATATATAAACTACATATATACTTCTACATTTAAAAAAAAATATATATATATATATATATAATTTAATTTAAATAATTAAATATAAACATTTCCACAAAATTTAAACAAATATTTTTTTTTTACAAATTATATTAAATAGAAACAAACAATTAAATATAATTAACTTAGTTTAAAAAAATGATAATATAAAATGACGCAAATATTAGTTCATATATATCTTGAAGGCGATGACGTGCAGGAAGTATTCATTTCTAACAGACTGTGCATGAACGTTGCATCAAAGAAGCAATGCATGAATATTGCACAAAGTTTCATTAATACACGTTGTCGTTAATATCATTAATATCCCCCTGCCGATAAGAGCGCAACAGTTTCCGGAAGGTATTTTTTCCCATTCATTTTCTCCCATAAAAACTGAACCACACCGACGTAGGCCCCGTTTACACGATGGGAAAACGCAGATATTTCCCTGAGTTTTGACCTGTCATTTACACGAAAACGCAGTTTTTATCCCAGAAAACAATAATTTCTAAAAACTCCGAACAAAGTGGAGATTTCTGAAAACGCCGGTTATGTGTTTCCGTGTCAACGGGGTTTCAGGTTCTCAAACGTCACATTGTGCGCCAGAAAATGCTTACGTCATGTGAGCGCCCTATGTTTACAGTTTGTTTGATCATGGATGCTGTTAAGGTGGTGCTCATTTTTACTTTTGTGCAAACGCTTTTGGCCTGTTTGCATTTGCAAACACAACTGCTGAACTAACGCGACATTTAGGAGTAACTCCACTTCGCTGTCTGTCCACGCGAACGAACCTCGCGCCATGTCTATTGTTTTGAAAGGAACAGGAAGTCGCTCGTGCTATTCGTTGTTGTCGATTTTGAGGATTCTGATTGGCTTGCATGGCTTTATCCTTCTTCCTACACTGCCCATAGGTTTGGCATAGTTATGATGGCGCTCGGCGGCGTATTTATGCGGGTTGATGTAAACAACAACTTTTTTGAAAACGATGTTGTGTGCACGGTTATATTTGAAAACGGAGGCGGAGAAATATTCGGTTCTCTAAATACCCGGCTATGTGTAAACGTGGCCTTAATCCGAGATCGCAATATTACAGATTTTTTCATTCCGGATGTTGCGCTCTGTTAGGGTTGTGATGTCACTGTGAATGCTCCTCCCCCTCAAACAAACCCCACCCCCTGCAATCACACACTCCTCCGCATGTCGTGCACTGCACCGTTCTAACCCCTCTTTCTCTCTCTCTTCTCCTCCGTGTGTCTCTCCATCTCCCCTTTGCAGTCGCTGTGAGCGCTTGCCTTGTAATCAGACTAGCGAGTGCCTGGCCTTGCCTGTGAGAATTACCTACTACCACCTGACATTCCCCACCAAAATCCCCATTCCTACCAACATCTTCCGCATGGGCCCCTCCAACTCCGCGCTCGGGGACGACATCGAGGTGGCCATCGTGGACGGTAACCAGGGAGGCTACTTCGCAGCCAAACGCGTGGACCACGGCGGCGTCTTG
The DNA here is from genome assembly GCA_023029165.1 of Gobiocypris rarus. NCBI lineage: Eukaryota > Metazoa > Chordata > Actinopteri > Cypriniformes > Gobionidae > Gobiocypris > Gobiocypris rarus. The sequence goes on along the minus strand of CM040913.1, from coordinate 7,440,599 downwards.
GTGGTCCAGAAACCCCTCACGCTTCCTCAGGACTTTGAAATCTCTCTGGAGATGAAACTGAGGCGATTCGGACACCTGAGCGTTTACCTCTTCAAGATACGCTTGTTTGTAACCCCGAACGAGCTGAGCAACGGCATCACTGAGTGAAACCACACGCTTTCTGTGTATCATTAGCGCAATGCTTGATAGCAGACGCTCCGATGTGCCTCTGGTGTCTTGACTAATGTTGCCTTCAAGTGCTTCTGGAAAGTTCCCTATTTGCATTACGACGTGATCAAGTGATTTTAATGAAAACTATTGTAGCATATAGAAAATACTAAAATAACACTGATATTGATTGGCATCTGACATGAAAACCCAGTTTCTCACTCCTAAATGACCATCCGCTTAAGCTCCGCCCCCCTTGGTTACTGTTGCTAACATCTCAAAACAATAACCTGGCGAGGGATAAATACATACATAATACAAATAACTGAATGTTACATTACAATATGCACATAAAGTGGTAAAAAAAACAATAAATAAAACCAATATTTTCGGTAAAATATGCATATAAAGTGGTAAAAAATGAACAAATGAAAAAAAAACTATTTTCAGTAAAATATGCACATAAAGTGGTAAAAAATGTAATACATTTAAACAAATGAATTTGCAGTAAAACGCACAAAGAGGTTAAAAGAGAATTTTGTTAAAATGTGCACATAAACTGGTAGAAATGAATACAAAAATGAAGTGTGATATTAAAAAAAATAAAAATACATTATCCCAGTAAAAACACGTGCAAAAAGCATGTCTGTAACAGTTCGTTCATTACGGTGATGAAAAGGACACCTAAGGACATTGTGGTGGCATTCATGAGCACTAAAAAAAAACATGAAGACTTGAAGGCAACATTATTCTGAAGCTGCAGGACTTTAGTGTAACGATAGATATACTGCTGAAAGCAAAGTTCCTCGGGTGTCTAATATGACCTGAGGTGATGCTCTTCATGCATCAAAACTGCTGTTCATTATATACTGTAGTCTATGACTAGTTGAAACTACTTTCGCATAGTCCAACTGTGATCAGATGTGAGACTTGAATCAGACGTCTGTATGTACTGGGCCACAAGATGGCGCTGTTAGACAAATCAAATCAACTGCTGTCAAAATCTTTTTTTTTAAAAATATATATATATTGTTATTCTATAATTTTAGTCTATTATTTTCTAATAAAATGTACTACTTAAGCATTCTTGTATTTATTTTAAAACGTTTTTTGGCTTTAAATAGTTTTTGTTTTAATGATACAGTGCAGAGATGAAATGGAAAGTGGGAACAGCGGTTGGAAAATTACCACACACTCCCTGACGCGATTTTATTAACATTTAATTAGTCATGTAGGAAGCAACCATTAATCATTGAAGCGGTTAGCTGGATAATTAGCAGGCATTTGAACCCTTTAGCCTGTATTTAAAGGATACATTAGCCGCTAATCCACCAACATACACCCAGAAACAGACGGGCCGATCTGATGTCGTAGATCTAGAAGATGCTAACTGCTAGCCTGAGTAAGTTAACTAAAAAAACAACTAAAAAAACTATTTGCATTACTTGAAATATCTAACTAGTTGACAAGACAACATTTCTCATTTTCCTTTGGTTAAAAAATACAACAAAGTAAACTAAAACTTAAAAAAACATAATCTTTAAAATAATTAACTAAACCATTACATTTGCACGAATCACATACTTTGTGTTCAAAATGATCCTAAAATGCTAATTGAAAAGCGTAATTGGGGATAAACAAAACATTGGAAAAGAAACATTATGAAAATGAAATACAGTTCTGTCAGGTCCACTATTGTCAAAGATGATTAACAATTAGCATACAGTTTAGATTTGTGGGATGGTTCTGTTCTGGGCACGAACTCTGTGCGCATCCATGCAGCCTAGCATGGATAAGAGCAGGGAGCGTGGTGATTACCCCTTAGTGTACATAATGTATTGCAGATATCATTAATGTCAATATTTAATGTACAAAATAATTTAGTCTGATTTGAGGGGAATAAGAATACCAAATCCTGACTGGAAGAGCGGAGGAGCTGGGGATGGAGGAGGCTAAATGAGCGCTGGAGAAACGCAACAGTTGCTGATAGTCCTGAGGAGCTTATAAATGTATGCTGTGATAGACATCGTATCCCTATAGGTTGACATGATCAGCTGACAGTCAGCTGATGCGAGCTTGTGTGACATGACCTGCCAGAACTGATGCTATGCTTGATTTTTATTTATCATATGTTCTATTTTTGTAATTTAACATTTACTTTTTTGTAAAGTCAAAATTTCAGAAACCATCTAGAACATTTTAAGAACCATCTAGCAACACCCTAGCAATCAACTATCAAATTCATTGCAACTACCTAGAATATCCTAGGAACCATCTAGCAACACCCTAGCAATCATCTACAACACCCTAACAATCATCTAGCAATTTCATAGCAACTACAACATCCTAGAAACAATCTACAACACCCTAGCAATCAACTATCAAATTCATTGCAACTACCTAGAATATCCTAGGAACCATCTAGCAACACCCTAGCAATCATCTACAACACCCTAACAATCATCTAGCAATTTCATAGCAACTACAACATCCTAGAAACAATCTACAACACCCTAGCAACCATCTAGCAATTTCATAGCAACTACCTAGAAGATTCTAGAAACCATCTAGCAAGACCATAGCAATCATGTACAACACCCTAGCAATCATCTACCAATTTCATAGCAACTACCTACAACATCATAGAAATCATCTAGCAACACTCTAGCGACCATCTAGCAACACCCTAGCGACCATCTACAACACCCTAGGAATCACCTTGCAATTTCATAGCAACTATCTAGAACATCCTATGGACCATATAGCAACATCCTAGAGACTATCTACAAAGTTCAAAGCAACTACCTAGAACATCCTAGGAACCCTCTAGCAACACCTAGCAACCATCTACAACACTCTAGCAAACCTCTGGCAATTTCATAGCAACTACCTAGAACATCCTATGGACCATCTAGCAACACCCTAGCGACCATCTACAACACCCTTGCGATCATCTAGCGATTTCATAGCAACGATCAATAACATCCTATGGACCATATAGCAACATCCTAGCGTCTATCTACAAAGTTCAAAGCAACTACCTAGAACATCATAGGAAACCTTTAGCAACACCCTAGCAACTACATATAACATCCTAGAAACAATCTACAACACTCTAGACTAGAGCAGAGTAGACCAATCACAACAGACTGGGCCATCTGACCAATCAAAGAAGAGCAGGCTCTCAGAAAGGAGGGGTTTCTTTAAAGACCGAGTCCTTTATCAAACCGTCTGACACTGTGAGAAGAAGAGATGATGCTGTAATCTATATTTTGAGAAAGTTAAAGTGTTTTTGACCTTGAATGCATGTAAACCTGTTGTAGGAGATCCCAAACAGAATTAGTAGCCTTTAAAACAGTATAACAGGAGCACTTTAAAGGTTCCTCACACCGCTAGGTGGTGTTTAGTTGGGTTTCCTCTTCACTCCCGACACACACACACTTTCTGACAGTGAATTATGGGATTCTGGGCTTTGGACAGTGGTCTGAACAATTTGTGGCGAAGCTACATCGCCGCCGTGCACAGAGAAATGATGGGCCGCAGTGTTTGTGTTGGTGCGCTATCAAGACACTGACTATAAATAATAATTACCAGAGAGAAAAAGAGAACTTTTGCTTGACCAGAAACACGGCCCGTCCAAAAGCCATGTTTTTCCCCTCAAGTCACACATGGGGATTTGGCGTTTGTGCTCACGTGAGTGCTGCGCGATGGATTCCCCCCAGCGGCGTACGCCACAATGTTAGCTTTGATGTTATTTGTGCCGTTTGCCCCTCTTTCTCCGTCTTTCTCGTTCTGCATGCCGTGCACAAGTTGGGTATTATAAGCGGGAGAACATTTTGTGGCTTTGGCTCAGGCCTAAGCAAAACGTGGACCCACCCGCTAATTGCTAATTACAGATCCGTGCCCGGCAGTGGCTTGACTGCTCTGTCAGGGGCTTCTCCCCTCTCGGCATTAAAATGCCCGTAACCTGATCTTAGCTTTGGGGTTTCACTGCAGCTCCTGCATCCGATCAAAGAGCTCAGAGATGGACTGAGAACGAATCACAGCACGTCTGCAGAAATGATGCACGCTTCACTAGAGCTGTTCACTTTAAAGTCAAATGAAAACGGACTTTTCTTTTTTTTATGTAACATTGCAGTGTTTATTATAAATTATCTATCTATCTATCTATCTATCTATCTATCTATCTATCTATCTATCTATCTATCTATCTATCTATCTATCTATCTATCTATCTATCATTCTACTGTTCTATATATCATTCTACTGTTCTATCTATCTATCTATCATTCTACTGTTCAATCTATCTATCTATCTATCATTCTACTGTTCTATCTATCTATCTATCTATCATTCTACTGTTCTGTCTATCTATCTATCTATCTATCTATCATTCTACTGTTCTATCTATCTATCTATCTATCTATCTATCTATCTATCTATCTATCTATCATTCTACTGTTCTGTCTATCTATCTATCATTCTACTGTTCTGTCTATCTATCTATCTATCTATCTATCTATCTATCTATCTATCTATCTATCTATCTATCTATCTATCTATCTATCTATCATTCTACTGTTCTATCTATCTATCTATCTATCTATCTATCATTCTAATGTTCTGTCTATCTGTCTGTCTATCTATCTATCTATCTATCATTCTACTGTTCTATCTATCTATCTATCGCTGTCTATCTATCTATCTATCTCTGTCTATCTATCTATCTATCGCTCTGTCTATCCATCTATCTGTCTGTCTGTCTATCTATCTATCATTCTACTGTTCTATCTATCTATCTATCTATCTATCTATCGTTCTGTCTATCTATCTATCTATCTATCTATCTATCTATCTATCTATCTATCTATCTATCTATCTATCTATCTATCTATCTATCTATCTATCTGTCTGTCTGTCTATCTATGTATCTGTCTGTCTATATCTGTCTGTCTTTCTAATTTCTAATTTTTTAGACAAAATATTACAAAGTTTTAAAATTAGCACTTGTTTTAAATGTTAATAATTAATTGATACATCATAAAATTATAATCTACAGTATGAAACTTGAGATTTGCTCTTTAAATTATTAGTATCTTTATTAATGTTAAGATTTGCAATTGATGATGGTAAATGTACAGTAATCTAAACAGGTGGAAATGAGCATTCTGACCAACACAGAATAAATACAAAAATGCAATGAGATTTAACAATTTAACCTCATTGCTGTCACAGAGAAACAATTGAGATATTAATGATTTAAACTTCCCAAACACAGCTTCAAATAAAGTCAACGCTGTCTTGTCAGGGCGTTCAGGATTAACAGCTCCCTCGTCCCTAAAATTCCACATGAGATTTTGGGATACCGATCTGGGAATGCTCTGCTAAACCAAACATTTTTTGGGAAAAAGTTTTATATCAATGTCACAACTTTAAAAAAGCATCGCAAAACCATGAGTGGCTAACAGGAAACTCGACCACCAATTCTCCTGTGGTGTGATTTTTGGCCTCTCCTCGTCTTCTGTTCTGATTTTTACCCCCCCAAAACCTGATTGTTTGTGTTATGAGCTCCATATTAAGAATGGCCAGTGTGTTTGTGCAAATAATATTTGTGTAGTAAAGGTTTCACCCGCCCGCTGGGTGCTTGGTTCTGTGGTGGGTTCTGCTGGAAGCCGTCCACTTGTTGGAGAGCTTCGACTGGGAAGAAAGATTATTTTACCCAGTCATCACCAGAGATCACGGCCTGTTTGCTCGAGTCATCTCACAATGGGTCCTACTGTGTCTGGAGCGCTTTAGCATTTTAGCATGTCGTCATTGAGAGCGGTGCAGACAGGGCGAAACCGAATCCTGCACCATTAACATGTATTCCTCTGGCAGATCCCAGAAGACACTGACATAAAGCTCAGGACTAAGGTCAGATGGTTGTGTTGTCTTTCTCCAGCAGGCCGAGGGTGGACCGTGCAGATATTATACGATGTGTGAAGTCCTGCCAGCCCAATGACATCTCCTGCGTGCTCAATCCCATCCTGTCCACTTCACACACGGCCATCTCGCTTCCCACCTTCAGAGAATTCAACAAACCAGAAGGTACCAGCCATCAAAATTAATTGGATATTTTTTGTATTGTTTAGACAAAATAGTGTACAGTTTTAATCTAAAATGTTGTATTCAAATGATTAAAATCTAGTTATGAAATCTACATGTTTTATAGCTAACTTTAGTAAGGAAAAAGGGTTGTGCGCCATTCAGAACAGATTTACGAATACCTTTTATATTCCAGTCCAATTCCTGAATTAAAATGTTATTTTGAATTGAGGGAGGAAAAAAGAAAAGAAAAAAGACTATAACTAGATATAAAATAAACTGGAAATCAAGAGAAAATTATTTGTACAATTTTTTTTTTTTTTGAAAAAAACTTGATAGAACGACAGACAGGGATAACGATAGATAGACAGATAGATAGACAGGTAGATAGATAGATAGATAGACAGAATGATAGACAGATAGATAAATACATAGATAGACAGAATTTATTTAATGTTATTTAGACAACATATTACAGATTTTTAATGAACGAACGATATGTAGAATGAACAAACGAACAATAGAAAGACAACAGAGAAGAACTAAAAAACAATCAAACGAACTAATAATAGAATGAACAAAAACAATACAACAAATAGAATGAAAGAAAGCAATAGAATGAACGATATGTGGATGGAATGATAGAATAAACAAATGATAGAACGAACAAACAAAAAATGGAACAAATGAACGAAAGAACAAACAAGCAAACAAATAAACTAATGATAGAATGAACAAACAAAAGAACGATAGAATGAATGAACAAACAAGTGATAGATAGATGGATGGATGGATGGATGGATGGATGGATAGATAGAAAAAATTACTAGCAACAAATTCTACAGACACAAGTTTCTTCTACTAAAAACCAATGTTTTCCCCCCAGAAATCGTTTTCCTGCGATCCCCGACACCTTCCCACCTTCCTCACATGGACACCATGGACATCGTCTATGACATCCTGGAAGGAAACGTCCAGAACTCCTTCGACATCATCAAGCGTCTGGATCACGGGATGATCGTGGGTGAGTGTCACCGTTGCTAACAATGGCAGCGGACCACAGACGAAGCCCTGAGGCATCCCTGTCTGGAAATCACATTCGCATCAAGTGGTTTTCTGACCTAATTTCCCATTACGAAAGATTCTCTCTCTCTCTTTTTTTTTTGTTCTTTAAACAAACCAAATGCATATGTGCGTATTTGCGGGAGGAGAGGGGGAAGCATGAATCTACACTGAGAGGCTTATTCAATCTAACTCGTTCCGACAGTGTGATTCCTCTCTGATGATAGGCCTGCAGAGTCCACGGCCTTCGTTTGAAGACGCTCGTCCATGTGTTGTTCATCCTTAGCCCATGTTTTTCCTTCGCTATAAGCATGTGGCCTTGTTTCCACTTTTGTGGCATGACCGACTTTAATGTGTTCTCTGTCTACTCACTGTTTTTCCAGGACACTTTGAAAAGCTCACAAAGAGGTTTTTTGGTGTCCAGACGGTTATTGTTGGTGCGCTTTCACACAAAGGTTATTGGGAAGGGCAACCATTCTGAGTTTATAGAAATGTGGGTGAGACTGATGAGAAACATACTCTTTTGACAACCCTTGAAGCAATATTAAAATTAAATTCATTCATAGATTATTTAAGATGCAGAGAAAAGCCTAAAACGTTCCATGAAATCAGCGGCTATGAACTTTGAATCTAATTGAAGTCAAGACAAGTTGTTTCATTGGCATTTAACCATGCATTTGTTTTTCTCCAGGACTTTGTGTCTCCGGTTTGTGCTTTCATAATACAACAAACTCTGAACAATATTTACAACATTTAGCATGCTTTGCACCATCAAATCAGATTTCAATTTTTATGTGGTTGATCAATCATTTTTAGGGGTTCAAGCATGAAGCGCTGAAACCCTATTGTAATTGTTAAATTTTCCAAGGATCATCATTCTCCCCTGAATGTGACCGGGCAGACCAAACCGTAAGTCGTAGAGACTTGAAACTTTGAGGGCTGGTAGTACTCACACCGCCTACAATGTCACCAATGCTCGCCCCAATCGGCCTGATGGTGGCGCTATAGCGGTCAAAAGTACGAAATGGCTCATGACTCCTAAAACGTTATGCCTATGCCTCAAGTGTCTTATATTGTTGGAATCCTTGGCTCACGGCGGACAAATATTCATTTTGCATGCATTATGCGGATTTGCTCATCAATCTGGGGAAATCTTTGGGTATTTTGGATCTTTTGAAAAACGTACTTTTGCAAACTAGTCCCAGGTTTTTGACCCGATCTGAACCAAACCAGTACAGAAATATTCTCTAGAGTCTGACTGACAATAGTCATCTAAAAAAAATTCAGTTCCCTGTCCCTAAGGAGCATCTTTTACTAAAATGGCTATAACTCAGAATGAGATTTTTCACCAAACCACTAGCCGCTATAGCAGGGGAAAAAAATATGAAAATGGCTATAACTACTTCACCGTTCAAGTGTTTGACTTGAACTTTGGCATGCAATGTCTTTGTCCAAGGGGCCATTATAGTCTTTGAGGACATTGACGTATCTCAAAAAGCATGGCCGCCATCGGCCAATGAAGTTTGAGCACCTATTAGACAAGGTTAACGGAGGCCAATTGGAGCGAAACTTGGTGGGCATGTCCGACTCATGGTCCTAGAAGTCTTAATAAAAAATAAAATAAAACTCTTAATAAAACCAATGCAGTACAATTCTCTGGACTCTCTAGATCAATAATTATCAAACAAATGTTAAACTTTACTCTTTGGGTAGCAATAACAGGGTCATTTAGAAAATGGGTGTGGCCAAGTGCACGCAAAAGCCTATAACACCTAACTGAAAACCCAAAACACGAAAATAGGTGAGCACAAAGCATGCAAACTTTTGGGAGATTGGTCTGTAGGTGGCGCTATAACTGTTAAAAAGCTTTAAAAAACATATTTCCTGTGGTAAATTGCCTGTATTGGCTGTAAATGGTATTTTGTTTATCTATGATCTAAGTGGTTACATACTTGCTAAATAAAACATAATTTATTTGTATGCATATGTGCTTAGAGACCTTTAAACGCTTGGACCCAGATAATTGCTACTTGCAGCTATATTTAAACTTATAACTCCTTGGCAACCCTTGACAATAATGTTCAATTGAATTAATGCATTACGTATTAAACTAAACAGTTTTATTTTAGTATTATTTAAATACTTGGAGCAGTGAGTGACCACCTAGCAACCACCCAGGCAACATCATTGCATCCTGATTTTGGGCGACCACTGTAATATAAAAATCTAGTTTTTGTTTGTTTTCAAGCAAAAATCTTTATTTAATTTACCACACAATGGCGCCTGAACATGAAAGATCAGTGTGACTGAGATGAAACACATTATAATGAAACCCTGAAGAGTGTAATTGGCCGTCTTTGTGTGCGAAGACGTCATGGGTAGTTTCCCCTCCTAGCTGAGAGAATAGACTTCCTAAATCACCATAACACAAAAGAGCCACAAACAACTGGCACCGAGGCCGACGGCAGACACTCGTGGTCGTGTGGAATCCTGACGTCATGCCGTCTGTATGTGTGTGTTTGTCTGGCCTGGTTCGGGCGGGTACCACATGAAAGCGTTTCCTGCACTTAATGCAAAGGAGCCACCTCTTTCTGAATGCGCCGTTCTTACGCTCCTCTCCAGGGCCCGATTTAGGGGCCTCATATCGTGACCAGAAGCTCTGGTCCTACGGATGGACGTGGCATGAGTCAGTGTTGGAGAACAGCTGGTGTGGATAAATCAGGGATGTACGGAGTGCAGACTAGCTCAGTCTGTCCTCCGTCCCGTTTCCCCCGGGCCTTGGATTAGAATAAAGGAGCTTGATGTGATTTACGAGACATGTCACTGTTAAAACAATATTTGTTGATGCTGTGGTGTGTTTGAGACGGTTGTATGAATCCATTAACCTCAACTATTAACATATGTCATCACAATCCATGGCCTAAAAGCTTGTAGATATGATATAAGAAAGCAAGAATGCTTTCTCAAGATACAAGCTACTCGTAACGTACAAGATTTTAGGTGAAGTGTGCAGTTTCTGCATCACTAAAAAGATTAGCAAAAATGACTGTTTGGACACCATGGACATTGACCAACAATGACCAAACAGGTTCCGTCCACTTTGCATGGCATGGAAAAAATATGGCATGGAGCATCAAGACAGTAAAAAGATCTATTTTAGACATTTTTACATATTTTGAGGCAAAATGGTTAAAAAACACAAAATTCTATCAATTTTAAATGATTTAAATACATGTCACGTTTGACCAAAAGGTGGTATTGTCTCTAACTTGATGTGTTATTTTAAGTGTGGCATAACAATGACACACAGAGGGCACTATCATACAGCATTTTCACGTCCAGCTCCACTTTGTTTAAATAGCAAATGCATTGGCTGTTCACCCATGGGTGTGCTGGTCTGAAAACCAGGTGTGTTCAGGCGCATTGTTGGCGAGTTGCTGTTTTGAGGAACTGAAAACGACTGCGCCGTTGACCAACAAAAACCTGGACTAAAGTTAATTGCTAAGAATTTTTTTGTGTGAAATTTAAAGGGCATGGTAGTAATATGTGCTTATAAGTGGGTGCACAACACACGAACACTCTGCTTATTACACGCAGGGACACACACATGGGGAATTATGCCATTTGAAACATGTTTTTCGAGAAGGGTTAAGTTTATCAAAAAGCTTTTAATAACTTTTTGCCATCATGGTCTGAAGATGATCTGAAACAATTTTGGTGAAAATCAGACGAACTGACTAGGACAAGTTTGAAAAAGTACGTTTTTCAGAAAATTCTAAATGGCATAGCATGGCGATCAAATCGTCTTTAGCCAAGGAATCAGAGGAAAAAAATAAGTAGCTAAGTAGCTTATTTAACAATCGTTTATCACGAATGCATAAGAAAAAGTAAAAGAGAAAAAGTATTAACACAAATTACAATCTTTAAGTTACTATAAGTCAAAATAAATGCAGTAAAAGTTTTTTTTACAGCTTCTTCAGAGGGAAACTCCCAGTCGTTGCTGTTTGATTTGGATTGGGAATGCCCAACACTCAGAGCAGTTTCTATCATCCACACGAGTGTGTGAAAACACCAACAGCCTCAATCGCAGCACAACCGTATCTATGGTGACCGGCTCAAAGCATCAGAACAGCAGCCGTGTTTGTTTTTAGCGCCGCTCTTGGTAGGTTGACTCAAGGTGGTGCTCATCACTACAAAGTCAACATTTCAAGAACAGAAGAGAGAGTCTTTGAGCTGGACGGCCTGAGAAACACTCAATAGCTCATATTCATGTGTGTCATTTCAGCATTTTATTTGTGGCACTCGAATAGGGCTGCGAATTATTGAAATAAAATCAATATCATGATTTGGCTTCATGCAACTGTTAAAAGATTGTTTGAAGAGAACAAAAATGATCACTTCCTGAAGCCACTGTATATAACAATTTTTGTATTTAATAAATGACTTGCGTCGCAGAGCACACATGACGAAATGCTTTAAAAGCATTATCTTGCTTTTGGAGGCAGATGCTGCTGGGACTGCAGTCGTGTAAAACAGCTCTGGAAGGGAATTATACCACTTTGACGACAGACTTTGCTCAGGCATTTCAGAACCAAAGCAGTATTTCAGATGCTGTGCAAAAAGATTGGTCCGCTGGTTAGTCCAGTTATGCCTGGCCATTGTGTAAAGTCGCTTGATTTTTGGGATGTATAGGCAGCAATTGAAAATTTTGTCCTCAAAAATGGGCAAGCGTAAGGATTTGAGCGAGTTTGACAAGGACCAAATTGTGATGGCTAGAGGACTGGATCAGAGCATCTCCAAAACTGCAGCTCTTGTGGGGTGTTCCCGGTCTGCAGTGGTCAGGATCTATCAAAAGTGCTCTAAGGAAGGAACAGTGGAGAACCGGCGACAGGGTCATGGGCGGCCAAGGCTCATTGATGCACGTGGGAAGTGAAGGCTGGTCCGTGTGGTCCAATAAAACAGACGAGCTACTGGGGCTCAAATTGTTCAAGAAGTTAATGCTGGTTCTGATAGAAAGGTGTCAGAATACACAGTGTGGATCAGTTTGTTGCATATGGGGCGGCATAGCCGCAGACCAGTCAGGGTGCCCATGCTGACCCCTGTCCACCGCCGAAAGCACCAACAGTGGGGAACACATGGCACCAGGATGCACTATGGGAGGAAGGCAAGCTGGCGGAGGCAGTGTGATGCTTTGGGCAATGTTCTGCTGGGAAACCTTGGGTCCTGCCATCCATGTGGATGTTACTGTGACATGTACCCCTTACCTAAGCATTGTTGTAGACCATGTACAGCCTTTCATGGAAACGGTATTCCCTGGAGGCTGTGACTCTTTCAGCAGGATAATGAGCCTGACACAAAGCACAAATGGTTCAGGAATGGTTTGAGGAGCACAACAACGAGTTAGAGGTGTTGACTTGGCCTCCAAATTCAATTTAGTGTTTACCTTCATGTATCTACTATTCAGCACAATGATAAACATAAAAGCTTCAACATTACAGAAACTCATTTAAATGTCGAACATAGCATTAAACACTAACAGGTCTTTCTCTTCACAAAAACAAATTAATTTCAACATTTGTTCTCCTCATCCAGTCCTATGCAAAGCATGCTGGGAACTAGAAACTAATCCACCGACTAATTGCCGAAGTTATCAATCAGAATTACTGAATTACTTTTTAAAATGTGCATGTTTTCTTATCGGATAAAAATTAAACGCATTGTGCACATTTTTTTTAATTTTGCATCCAGCTGTTTTTTGTGCAATATCCAAAAATGTGCATAAAAATTGGTGGATAGACACATAGCTAATGACAATGCAATTTTCAAACAGGACCACTTTCATTGGTCAAACACACAGTCCTGCCCCAAACAAATCTACATTCATTCATTAACCTCTTTTAGTGCCCTTCAGAGGTGGATTGATATCATTTGAAAAACGGCCAGTGATTTCACTGAATGTGACCTATGAAAACTCAAGAGGAAAGAGATTTTATAAACCCACATTTTTCAAGGCTTTCCCAAATCGTTCAGTCTTAAAAGTATTTTGCACTTAGACTCCTCAGAGTAAAAATATATTTTTTTAATATATGCAAATGCACTCCTAAAAAAATCCTTTTAGAATCATTATTTTCATAAAGATATTCAAGTCATCTGGTGAAACTTTGTGTATTTTTATATCGCAACATATATATACAAAATATTGCAATGTCATTTTTCCCAATATTGTGGAGCCCTACACTCATTCCACATGTGTGTGGTCCGGGCGGCTGGGAAAGGAGGCACAGTCTGTTGCATCAACGCTCCTCGCCGAGGATGAATCCCTGGCCTCGGACACGATGACGTCTGGATCTCAGAAATGAAGGCCTGGAATAGCCCGGACTACCACGAGCATGGGGAATGTGCCGACATCCGCAGGAGCGGACGGTGGGAAATCAAACGCCGTGGCGTTCTTCCCTTGAGCGGCTCTCAGTTTGGCTCCACCTCGGGCTGGATAAAAAAGGCAGGATAAAAATTCCAGTCGGTGGAAACATCTGGTAGGGATATGCACCTGTGGTCAGCACCCGCTCCAAGTGATGCAATATTTGAGCGCAGGGAAGTTAACGTTACAAACGGAGGCGACGGCAGAGACATGCTGTCTGTGATCAGGTATGTGACATTGGCTACGGCTACTGTCCTTCACACAGACCAGAGGAATTTTAGTGGAGTGTGTCAGAATTGTAGACGCTTAAGAGGGACGAGGATTTGCTTTGCATTAGCCACTACCTCACGTATATACAGTAGCTTCACCAACAAGAGAAAGCTACTTTGAGACTGTATGAGACTGTCCTGTGTGTGCAGAATCTGATTCATTTTAGTGAATCAATTCATTTAGTCAGTTCAGTTAAATGTAACAGTTCAACAAACGATTCATTTAAATTCTAAATTGGTGTTTAAGACAAATGCTAAATTAAGCTGCAATTAAAAAGAACCACATTGAAAAGTGATTCATTTACTGAACTGTCTGAATGAATTGACTCATTTTGACCTTTTTAGGGGTTTGCACAGAAAATATGACTACATGTTGGTTAAGAACTGCTACTTCGTAATTGGTTTATAACTGTTCACCTTTATCTATTTCACCCGCTTATGCCCAAGGAAGGGTCCTCATTGTGCTTATCATCTAATCTGAAAGCAATGAATAACAGTAGGACATTTAACACGCCACAAACTGAAGCCAAACAGAGGAGAGTCTAATGGATAACAACGCATCAGAGAATGATTCACAAAATGGCACAGCATTAGCCACACAATGAGTCGGACCAAACCCATGAAGGCTCTTCAGTTGAGGGATTACCACTGAAAATTAAACCATTTTCTCTCTACTGTGGTGGTCTGCAGCCCCCACAGACACTTTTCACTCACCGACAGAGCTCAGCCAGGGACCCGGTCATCCATCAAGACTGATTCATCACCCACTTTGACGTATCCAAGGGCGGCGGCCGCAAGGAGGCCAGAAGACTTTACTGCAGGAGTTATATAAGAGAACAGGATTTCTAAAGTCAACATGAAATGGCATTCACACCCCCTTTTGCTTCCTTAATGTGATGTTTTTTAAACATGTGATGGGACTTTTATCTATTCATCTATAATTTATAGTTCAGATATAAACACTGATGTCTACCAAAGCGAATGAAATAGAGCAAATAACCTTTTGAAAGTAACTTGGCGCTTCAAATAACGATTGTATTAATTACGTTGTTATGCCAGTAGGTGGCGGAAAATGTATGTAATGTTAAAAAATGTATGTCATTGAATCAATCATTCAAGAGATTTGTTCAAACATACTGATTCACCCAGTAATGAAACAAGTGAAGTCTTTATGAGTGAGTCGTTAAATCATTAATTCAAGAGATTCATTCAAAAACACTGATTCACCCAGCAATAAATCAAATATAGTATTTACGAGTCATTGAATCATTCACTCAACAGATTTGTTTAAAAGCGGTGATTCATCCAGTAATGAAACAAGTGAAGTCTTTATGAGTGAGTCACTGAATCATTCATTCAAGCGGTTTTAAAAAAATGCTGATTCATCCAGTAATGAAACAAGTTAAATCTTTGAGTCATTAAATCATTCATTCAAGAGATTTATTAAAATACACTGATTCATTCAGTAATGAAACAAGTGATGTTTTTACGAGTGAGTCATTGAATCATTCACTCAAGAGATTCATTCAAAAGCATCGATTCATCCAATAATGAAACAAGTATTTATAAATGAGTCATTGAATCATTCATTCAAATGAATTAACACATTTTAAATTGACTCCATAATTAACATTTTGTCAGAACCTAAATGACGTTATTTTGTTTAGAATAGTTGGAGAATCGTGATCTTTATTTTAATCGTGACCAATCCAACACGACTGTGATGTCACAACACTTAATTTACCCACAAGTGATCAAGAGCTTAGGGCATTCCATAGAAACCCACTGCAAGAGTTCTTATGCAACGCAAGCAATGATGGCACTAAAGTAACTCACGAGACTGAGGGAAGGGCATAAAAAAGTGGACTTAAACGCACCCCATGGGTTGCAAGTACTTAAAATTCCCAGGCTAAATTCCCAGAATGCCACACGACCACACCAAAGTTGAGCGCTGAATAGATGGCACTTTAACTTTCAGCGATAGCAAATACAAGCGATCTGTTGTAAAACATGACAGTGTGGTCGAGTTTTCAATGGAGGTACGACTGGAACAAACATTCCAGCTTCAGTCCGACTAGTTGACCGCAATGATTCATTGCTAATTGAGCTTGAGACACCAAACCACACATGTGGCCTTTCAAAGAGAGCAAGTAAAAGTCATGTCCTCTTTCCAGTTGTTTAGTGCTGTTTGGATAACACAGCCACGCTTCCCAACAGCCCTTGTGTGGTGCTGCGTTGGGGGTGAGCTTACCGTGAGATAAACCTTGGCATTTTGGCAATGTGGGCCGTTGCCCTTTCCTGCATAACCCATCAACTAGCATGTCATTATCCAATACCGTGGTCGAGCAACTCATTCCTCACATTTGTCCCTAGTGTTAAACCTGCCCATTTTGGATCCTGTCATACATCTGGAGTGACCAGAAAACCAGAAATTGCACTGTTTACATGTAAACCTTCAATATCACAACCCACGTAGCCATTGAGGATGACGAATGGCTGTTGGCATTGACTCGACTTTGTTTTGTGGCAACTGTGTACACGGCTAACGTGCATTTAACTAAAGCTATTTGCAGTCTTCTTGCTCTTTAATGGCATTTCGAAATGAGCGTGGGAACACATTTGCGCAGCTTCGTGGTTTGGAAACCGACCGCAGACACATTCAGCATTTAGTTCAAAACAAAACAATGCATGGTGATTTTAAACTTTCTGAAACAATTCGTCAACTCCCTATAACATGCAAACTCGATTGTGCATCATTGCATTTCGAAAAATGCATCAGAACACAATTCGTAAGTAACGCAACACAAGAACAAATTACATTCTAAATGTTGTTGCAAACACCATTTCACGTCACTTCCAATTCATTATCAGCTATAGGTAAATAACTCTAAACTGTTGCAATATCATGCATACATTTTTTAATGCTACGAACCAGTGTGATTATGATTAAGATTAGGATAAGCAATTTAAATCATGCTATCACATATCAGTTTGCAACATCAAGCAGCATTACAGATGCTTTTTGAACAGCTAAAATAACCACAAGCCATTCAACAATTCAAATGACAAATGCCCATGTCTGCTCTTGCATTAAAAATAAGGGTTCTTTTTGGGAAAATTTGCTACTAGTTAGCAACATTTGGATCAATAAGCACATACATTTGAAAGAAAAGTCTAGAGTGTGGTACTGCACAATAATGCAAGAATGGATATAAAATATGCACTTTGCAAAAAATGCAAAGAGTTTGTTCGTAGTTTAAGCCTCTAGTGGTTTTCAGTCATGTTAGATCAAAACATTTTACATTTTGAATTTGAAAAAAACTTTCTCTTTTGTGGCACTTGCTGTATGAACACATGAAAAATGAAAATCTGGACATGATTAGAAAAGATAAAATTACATGTGATCTAGTGGTCAAAAATTACCATTACGTAAAATGTATATAAAACACTTTATAATGTCTAAATATATATCCAAACGCAAAACCTAAGATATTTGAAAATACACTTGTGGTTACACTATGATATTACATTTGATGGTCAGTCTGCCTCCATGCATTTGATTTTAAATAACTCTGCTCCATTTATATTATTCTATTACTATTATTATTATACTATTTTTATCACAATATTATTATATTGTATCATTTATTTTAATAAATTGTGCATCATTAGATGTAATCAGATCAAATCAAACAGATAATCTGCCTGAATTAATTTGAAAATATTTGCTCTATTTTTAATTCTAACACTGTATTAAATGAAAATACGAAATAAATAATTGAAAAACGCAGATTCATCCAGTAATGAAACAAGTGAAGTCTTTACAAGTGAGTCTTTGAATCATTCATTCAAGAGATTCATTCAAAAACACTGATTCATCCAGTAATGAAACAAGTGAAGCAAATTACATAGAAATAAAATATTTTCTAGTACTAATAACCTCAAAATAAAAAGTTTAAAAAAAGCCTCTATTTGGGTGTGAGCAAAAACGCTGTTTTTGTGTGTGTCCCTTTAAATGCACATGAGCTGCTGCTCCTGGAGAGGGCAGATCCTCTACACAAGCCTCGGATACAACTTCAACAACAAAACAGGCGAATCTCACTCAGCCAGAATAACCAGTTGTGGAGCAGTCTTATATGTTTGAACTGGAGTAAGAGGTTGCAACTTTTAGACGCACCTGGATGTTTCTGAACGGTTAGTGGATACATTTATGGAACGTTAGCTGTTGTGGAATAATGTTGATTCAACTCATCGACTATCATGTACTGTCAAGATAATCTATAAATTGTTGTGTAGTGTGGGAAGTACTTGACTATACAATGCATATTAAGCGTTGGTATCGACCCGTCCTTCAGAAACAACTTTTTCCGCAAATCTAGCGTTGTACTAATAATATGACATTTTACTGACATTCTTTGACATTGAAATGAAATTCACCCACGGTATCCTCAGGTGGCTCTGATGTCTATGAAACTCGTGTGTTCGTTGATACATCAACAACAGAACATTAGTAATGTTTTTTGGCGCAGACGTTGTAATACTCGAGCGCTGATACAGCGAGTAAACAGAAATGGCATCTCTGTGCCTCTCACTCAGGGGTGTCTATGCTCTAAGGGCCAATCATCAACAGTCATGGGCGGGGCTTCCCTACTCTTACGTAGGAGTAGGGGGAAATATGAAACTGCGTGTTATGTGAGATTGATGATGATTGATGGGGATCATAAAAAAAGTATTGGGTGGATTTTTACCATTATACACAAACTGTGGACACACATCTGTGTTAAACACCTTGTAAAAGTGAATATTGCATAATAGATCCCCTTTAAAGACCAGATAACTATTAATGTTATAGGAAAAATGTTTGTTCATAACTTTGAGAGAACATTAGGAACGTTCTGTGAATGTTCCCAGTTACTTACTAAAGCTCCAGCAAAAGATGCAGTGCTGACAGCCTATATAAACAGCGTTCCTGTCTCCTTCATTTATTCGCTTTTGGAAGATTTTTCAGCGCTCTTGGCTCATAGCGGGTGTGGTCTGCCAGGCCTGTAACGGAGGATGTCTCGCGTCCTTTGGGGAAATCCCGTTTTCTTTGTTTCTGTAACAATGAACGGCGCATCCATCATCAGATGAAGCTTTAGTATATGCTGCTCCTTTGAGTCGCTCCATAATGTCCGTGAATTATTTTTATTTTCATAAACTTTCTGTCTATTTTGTTACCACCACTTATTAGAGGCCCAGACATAATTATGACAATGTTTTGTCTCTATAAATGACAAAAGATCCATAATTTTAAACTTCAGAGCATGCTTAAAAGCCACACATTAACTAAAGACAGACACGAGTACGCAAACGCAGATGTTAACACTTGGCCTACGCAGAGCATAGTTTAGCTTGTGTTTTTAGCTTACTATACTAAATTCTTTCAAATGTCTTTGCAGACTGTTGCTGAAAGAGAAAAGACAACACTTTAAGCTATGTTCGCTGTAGCAACTCTTCTTTTTGTCGTGCAACTCGCATGTGCACTCACATACTTCCACTGTTCACGTTATGTTTAACACACAAAAACATTGACCCATAACTTCTCTATCCGTCATTGTGTTAAACCCGCCAATAGCGCGCCAGGTGGATAAGCCAGCCTGTGATTGGTTCTCGCAAAAGTGAAACAGAAGCAGTAGAAATGGATGTACAGGTTTCCAGACTGAGCTACAGGGTGAAATCAAATCGCCGGCAGATCAGGCTGGGTTTACCCAGTCTCTCTGTACGCATCACATACAAATTCATAAGAAATTGCTACCTCAAGAAATTGAGGCACAACCTCTAAAAAGTCAGAATAGTGAGATATAAACTCGCAATTCTGATACATAATGTCACGTTCTGAGAAAAAAAGTCAAAATAGCTTTTTCCAGATGTGACTTTTTATCTTGCAATTCTAACTTTTTCATTGCAATTGAAACAATTTTTTAGAATATGAATTACGACAAACTTGCTGTCTATTGTGACTTTTTTTTTAGAGTTTATATCTCGCAATCCTGACTTTTTTATTGATATAGCGACTGTTTTTAGGACTACAAGTTTATATCTCCAAATTCTCACAATTCAGAGAAAAAACATCAGTCACAATTACCATTAAAATATATATTTTTTTTTATTCAGTGGCCGAAACAAGCTCTCATTAAAAAAAAACCCCATCAGATATTTATCCAATTTATGTATGAAAGTGACCCAGTTTGGAATTGAAATCTTTGCTGTGCATGCTCCCAAAAACAGATGTTTGTCACCTGATTTGAGGGGGAGGTAATATTTGGCCCAGGTTTAGCAGCGGTGAGTGTATAAACAGTGTCTCTGATGATATTTTGTCGTCTACAGGTGTGGTCAGACAGGTGAAGCCGCTGGTTGGTCCTGTGAGCACCGTACTGAAGCTGGCCATGAACTACGTCACGAACGGGGTAGTCTCTCACCGGAACATCATCAACGTTCACATCTACGTGTCTGAATTCTGGTTTTAAAAACATCAACCATTCTGTCGAAACATTTTAGGTGTCCATTTATGAAATCACAAAAACATTTGTCACTAGCATGAATCTTTCAGAATGACTCTACAGCCTGCAAAAACATGACAGTTTTGGACTTGTTTTCCAGTTTAAAGATCTCCAATTTAAATTCACCTGAGAAGCTTAAGATATTTTAAGATGTGTTTTCATAGATTGCATCTCTTCAATATAAGTGTATTTTGTATTACTGCACCGACAGATTGTGTCATTTTATTTTTAACTTGCTTACATTTACAAGGAGACAAAATACAATCATATTGAAGAGGCATCTCCAAAAAAAGTCTTAATATGTTATGCAATGTTGCTTCTCAAATTAATTAGGATTTTTAGATATTTTAACTAAAATTAGATGTATCTGCAGTAAAATTATGTTTAAAATCATCATGCATTGTTTTGTTTTGCATACTTTTATGCAAACTAATTAACTGTAAACTATTCCTTTTATTCCAATTAATTCTGTGAGATGATCTCTGAATGGACACCTAAAATGATTGGTTTTTATCCAACTACATACGTTTTTCAAGAGGACCGACAAGAACATTGCATGATGGGAGCGATGCCCTGCTTTAGACGCCACTATACGTTCCGGTGGGAAGAAACATCATTTGCTGCTCTGATGCTTTTAATTGTACAATGCAAAAGCATGTTTTTACTTATTCTCCAGTGGTTTCCTCTTCAGCTGACTTTGGAAGTGGAACTGAAGGTGTTTCTGTGAGTTGATGCGATCTCATCCTTCAAACAAATGAATATGAAGTTGGCGACTCGACACTGATTGTACGCTTGTGTAGACACACTTTGCATTGCTTGTATGCATCACCGACTGTGTCAATAAAATTTTTTTAGATTTCTACTTCTATTTTTGTAAATGTCAGCTGTCTAGTATTGAGTGAACAGCCACCCAGGACACAGAAATATTTAAACACATTTCGCAACAGCTGCAATTAAAAAGGGAAAAGGTAAAATAAATACATACATACACACACACACACACACACACACACACACAAATGATATATTCAAATAGAATATGGTACGATTGCTACAATAACCAGTTACAGTAACTAAAAGAACTTAAAATACTCTGTCATTCTTTGTAATAAATCACTCGAAACTATCGATAGGGTCTATTTGTATTTGTGTATACTCACAATAACAACAAAACTTTGTGCTTTTGTAAAATATATTTAACAAACGGTGTGCTTCTGCCGTCTCTGTGAACAACTTTCTGTAACGCGTCACAAAAATGAACCGAAACTAATACTTGCAACACAGACATGAGAGATATGTCTGTTGAAAGTACTTTTAAAAGATTAGCATAACATACACTGTATTGCCAAAAGTTTTGGGACGTCTGCCTTTAAATGCACATGAACTTTAAATGACATCCCATTCTTAATCCGTAGGGTTTAATATGGAGTCGGCCCACCCTTTGTAGCTATAACAGCTACAACTCTTCTGGGAAGGCTTTCCACAAGGTTTAGGAGTGTGTTTATGGGAATTTGTGACCATTCTTCTAGAAGAGCATTTGTGAGGTCAGGCACTGATGTTGGACGAGAAGGCCTGGCTCGCAGTCTCCGCTCTAATTCATCCCAAAGGTGTTCTATCGGGATGAGGTCAGTCAAGTTCTTCCACACCAAACTCACTCATCCAGTTCTTTATAATCTGGTGCGCAGACATGTTAGAACAGGAAGGGGCCATCCCCAAACTGTTCCCTCAAAGATGGGAGCATGAAATTGTCAGAAATGTCTTGGTATGCTGAAGCATTGAGAGTTCCTTTCACTGGAACTAAGGGGCCAAGCCCAACCCCTGAAAAACAACCCACACCATAATCCCCCTCCACCAAACTTTACACTTGGCACAATGCATTCAGGCAAGTCCCGTTCTCCTGGCAACCGCCAAACCCAGACTCGTCCATGGGATTGGCAGACAGAGAAGCGTGATTGGTCACTCCAGAGAACACGTCTCCACTGCTCTAGAGTCCAGTGGCGGCGTGCTTTACTCCACTGCATCCCACGCTTTGCATTGCTTTTGGTGATGTAAGGCTTGGATGAGCTGCTCGGCCATGTAAACCCATTCCATGAAGCTCTCTACGCACTGTTCTTGAGCTCATCTGAAGGCCACAGAAGTTTGGAGGTCTGTAGCTATTGACTCTGCAGAAAATTGGAAACTTATACACACTGTGACCCTCAGCATGCGCTGAGTTGCTGTTGTTCCCAGTTGCTTCCACTTTGTTATAATCCCACTAACAGTTGAGCGTGGAATATTCAGTAGTGAGGAAATTTGACGAATGGACTTATTGCACAGGTGGCAACCTATCACGGTACCACGCTTGAGTTCCCTGAGCTCCTGAGAGTGACCCATTCTTCCACAGATATTTGAAGAAGCGTCTGCATGCCTAGTGCTTGATTTATACTCCTGTGGCCATGGAAGTGATTGAACACCTGAATTCAGTGGGTGTCCCAATACTTTTGGCAATATAATGTATTATAACTTAGTTTGTCGACTTTTTCATAAACTTATCAATCAAAGACTTTTGTTTTTGTAACCAGGCTCTCAAATTATACAAATCTGGATTTAGATATATCAGCCAATATATTGGTTATAGGCATTCAAATATAAAGAGTTATCGATATCGGCCAAAATGTTCATATCGGTGCATCCCTAGTTAAAAAAAAAAAAAGTATACTGTTATTCAGCAAGGACGCATTACATTAATTAAATTGATCAAAAGTGACAGTTATTGCATTTATAATGTCACAAAAGACTTCTAGTTGATATAACATTTGTAGATGTAAGTGATATTGCTGTCATGTTATATATGCATTGATGCATATAAATGAAAACAAGTTAATTTATAATAATATAAAAGTATTTTACTTGCTTTATTTTAGCCGCTTTTTGATTGAAATGAATGAGGAGAGAAAAATTAGAGAAAATACATTGTGAATACTGAGATATATTCAGTATCACCAAGGCTGAAAAATATTGAGATATTATTTTTCATCTGGCAGCCCTATAATTAATTATTAGTTTGTACTGGAATACATTTTTAGAGTAACCTTCCCATCTCTGGGTAAAATATGCCTGAAATCCCCATACAGAATTAGGTGCCCTGGTAAAAATGAGTAATTCAATTATTTCACAAGCTTATAATTTGACCATAATTTGCTAGGGTTGATTCAGATCATTAGTAAATCAAACTTTCCATGTAACTTGGCTCGGCCGACTGCAGAAATGAAAGGCCGATGGTTTTTGCGAACCGGTCAAATGAAGACCTAAACGCATGCCAGCGACATTCCCACAATCCTCTTGTTCGACTCGCTACGCTCATGCCATGCATTGATAGATCGTGGCTACTAAGTGCTGTTCGTTCTCAGCAGTGGAAACTTGGTCGTAGCGTTCGGAGGGACATGGAGCCGTTTATGACCACATCCCTTTTAACGCGCGACCACTGAACCGTGACTGTCTTTCCCTAACGTCAGGGACGTGAAGCTTATTTCAGCAGATGGAGAGACAAGTCTCAGCCGTCGCTCGCTCATGACCGCTGCGGTCGAGAGCTGCCACGACCAAGCGGCTTTACAAAGACAATGGGACAGTGAGGGAATCATTTATCATGGTTTAACGTTCCTCTTCTGTGTGTAGACTGAGGTTTAGCCCTCCGACGGAGGCCGCGACGTCACAATAGCAGCTCTGAGAGTCAGCAGTGCATGAGTTCTGCCTGTCAGTCAGTGTGACGGAGGGAACATGAGACAAGCGACAAAAACATTATAGGACAAAGAAAAGCACAATATAAATATTTTACGAGACTCAAACACCGAGTGAGCTGTTCCAATAATTCTCCTGAGATCCTCATTAAGGCTGGATTGCACGTTCATGCATAAAAGACAATCCCAGAATGCACTGCGATGAGGAGAAAAAGAAAGAAAGGTGAAAGAAAGGAACTATAAATATAGTTTTCAGAAATGTTAAGGCTGGAGTTCTTTGAAAATGAGACTTTTATTCCATAATGTTTTTAAAACGTTTTTAGAATATAAATTCAATGAGGCCAATGCTTACTAATTTAAGTTGTAGTCATTATACTATATTTCATTCAATCAGTTAAGTCCTCTAAAACCAGCCAATAGACAAGGATACGAGACCAGCAAACCTATTTAGGCTGGTTATGTTACAAAACCTAGTGAACCTGCTTTTATCTTTTTGAATACCCAATATATTTCAGAAAGCGTCACATTACAGATGTGACGTTGTTTATTTCCAGTGTGTGATCGTGTAACTGTTGAGTTTCAGTTTGAATGACTAGACGTGTGTGTAAATGTGTAGGGGGTATTTTCGTTGGACATAATGAGAAACAATGGCAGCTGGAGAAACTCCCCCAACATTTTAAATAAATAAACTCACATGTAGTAGACTATACAGTTCAAAAGTCTGGGATCATAAGGTTTTTTTGTAATAAAAATGTATACTTTTATTCAGCAAGGATGCATTCAATTGATCAAAAAGAGACAGTAAATGCATTTATAATGCACTTTTTTCTCTCGGAATGTTCATTTTTAAATGTTACTTGTTTCGTAATGTTCAGAGAACATTTAAAAGTATTATTCTCATAATGTTTGCAAAATGGAATAGAATGTTTTCAACATTGATAATAATCATAAATGTTTCTTGAGCAGCAAATCAGCATATTAGAATGATTTCTGAAGGATCATGTGACACTGAAGACTGGAGTAATGATGCTGAAAAATACATTATTAGACTCAACATGCTTTTTTGTTTTTGCATGCATAAGAATCTGCTTGTGAAACGTGACACTGTTAGGCAAAAAACAAACAAAAAAATCCAATCCAATGCTGCATGGGGCGTGCAGAATAAAGCCCAGAGAAATGCCCCATCTGTCTTCTATGCCACCCACCCGCAGTCGCTGCTGGAGCGTAACACTCCGGCCTTGGACTGTGTGCATGCGTGGGTGTGCGTGTATGTGACGTGTGTGTTGGTGGGGTGGTGGTCAGGACTCATGGGGAAGGGAGGCTTTCTGGATCTCAAGACAGGAAGAGTCCATCTGGGATGAGGCCCAGTTTTGGGACAGGCAGGCGATGGGGTCGTATCAAATGCACACACACAGAGACACACACACACATACGCGCGCACGCTCCCCCCTCTGCATTTTCCTGGCCTGCATCCCCCGTCCCTCACCGCAACACATGTTTTAAGATATATGTGAGTTCTTTTAATGAAAATGTTGGGGGAGTTTCTCCTGCTGCCATTGTTTCTCATTATGTCAAACAAAAACGTTTGGCAAAAACACATCGAAATGTATGCTAATGCACAATTTCACATGCAGGTACGTCAGTCAAACTGAAACTCAACAGTTACGCGATTGCTCACTGGAAAATACGCAACAGATTAAATCCAACCTGTGTCACTTCTGCAATGTGACGCATTTCGGAAATAAACTTTGGAAAGATGAAGAGTAGAATGGGACAGGATTGGAATTAACCTCAGTTTTGAGGGAGCTAAAAATAACATCTTAAACAAGCCTAAACTGGTTTGCTGGTCTTAGGTGGTCTCCTATTCTGAGCTGCATTTCCCAAAAGCATTGTGAGCCCAAGCTGATAGTTGAAACCATTACCACCAATGTTCTATACAATCAGCACACAATATTTTTTTATTTAGCACAGAATACTTTTGGGAAACATGGCCCTGGTCTGTTAACTGGTTTTAGAGGGGCTTTGGACACTTTTTGACTAGCTAAACTAGCTTTTTAAAACCAGCTAAAGACCATCTTGGCCTGACTGGGAGACCAGCTAAGCCCAGAAAACCATATTAGGCTGGTTTAAGTTTTTTCCCCAGCAGGTTATTGTATAATATTTTAAAAGATCTCAATTGTTTAATCTAGGAATTGATTGGATCATTTTGTCCAAATCTTTTTGAATTTGGAATATGAATCATGAGCAATAAAACCAAGATTGTGCATTAAGAAAGTAACATTACGATTTAAAGCAATGAGACGTACTTGAGTTTTTGAGGACCAGTTTAAATGTGGTTCACAACCCATGTCACTTCTCTAATGTGATTCATTTCGGAAACTTTGGAAAGTAGGATGGGACAGGATTGGGTTTAGCTAGTCTCCCAGTCTGGCCAAGATGGTCTTCAGCTGGTTTAGCTAGTCAAAAAGTGTCCAAACCCCTTTTAAAACCAGCTAACAGGCCGTAGAACAATTGGCACCAATATTCTCGACTATCAGCTTGGGCTCAATGCTTTTGGGAAATGCTGGCCAGAATAGGAGACCACCTAAGATCAGCAAAACCAGTTTAGACTTGTTTAAGATGTTATTTTAAGTAATCTAAGGTTACAAAACCTGTTAAGATCCCTCAGATCTGAGATTAATTGTATTAAGGAAGTAGCATTTCGATTTAAAGCAATGAGATGCATGAGTTTCTGAAGACCAGGTTGGGAGACCAGTTTAAAACAGCTAAACCCATATTAAGCTGGTTTAAGCTGTTTTCCCCCAGCAGGTTAATGTCTAATATTTTCTTCTGCATATCCATTTAATAACATTTCTAAGGAAAGAACAAATCACAAAAGAGACATCAATAGTTTCTTTGCTCTATAAGACCAAAAAAAGTGCATCATGTTGATTTAAAAGCAGTAAATAAGACGTGCTTGAGTTTATAAGGACCAGGTTGAGAGACCAGTTTAAACCAGCTAAGCCCAGCAAACCATAGGCTGGTTCCGCACATGTAACATCTCTAAGAAAAGATAGATCACCAACAGGATCTCAATTGTTTCTTCTAGGAATTGATTGGATCGTTTGGAGATATGGAGAATTGCATTTTGGTAAACGATTACAAAATGGATGTTTTTTAATTTTGGAATATAAATCATGCACAATAAGACCAAGAATGTGCATTAAGAAATTAGCAATGAGACGTGCTTGAGTTTCTGACTGACATTGAGGTCAGCTGTCACATTGAATCGATCCCAGGCAAGCAGAAATGGCCAATATCTGTAACTTAAGATTCACACACATAAACATCCTCTACTATTATTAAAACCTCCAAATGGACGTCTGCTGATTAGAGCCATTGATCTCTCAGTTCTCAGAGATCTACTGTTACAGCTGACATTTGTGAGGAAAAAAACCCACCAAATTTGATGAGCGCTGATGTTTTCCTGAAGTCCAACAGGTGGCAGACACACACAACACTACGGCGGCCTTTTATTTCTGTCCTCTCACAAACATTAGGGGCAATCCATTCAAATGAGACTTCATTTGGGTTTTGAGGAGGCTAGTAATAAGGACGCCACCTTGACCTAAACCCAAAGAGCTCGAGTGAGACGTGTGACTCCCCATAACTTACAGCGCCGGCCCAAACCGCCTATAACCAGAACTGCGCTCACAACCAAAGCCAGAAAACACACCAGACCCGTAGCGTACGGAAGTGTGGGCTATTGGGATTTATCCCACACTCATGAAAATTCAGAGTTCACAAGCAAAGGCCGTCTGAGAGACGACCAAGCGCTCGCTTTACATGTCGCTTTATGACGTTCGAGAGGTTGACGGGGATAACCGGCCGGCCGAAAATACAGCATGACATCAGATTGTAAAAGCTGACGGATGGTTTTAACAGGAACTTTATTTATGACGAGCACATCATTATTTTGGCTTTTACAGCAGCGAGTGACATTTGAAACAAATGTTCTCTTCAGAAGAACAGAAAAACACATTGTTTATTGAAGAAAATAATGCTGGCTGCTAGATTCACACATAAGCAAGAACAGAAAAATTCAGAAGATCAAAGAAAACCAGGCTGTAACTAACAAACAACATCTCAGCTCAGATCTGTGAAGATCCACGGCATCATTTTCTGGGAGGTTTTTCTCACCAGTTCTTGTGTCCAGACTGGAGGGCAAGTTTCCCAGCTAACAGGGAACGTTCTGCCAGGGTTCTTTCAAAGTTATGAACAAACGTTCTTACAGTAACGATAATAGAATGTTCAATGTTCAAAAGTTCAAAGCTATCTGGGCTTTGATTATACATCGTTAATTGAACAGTTTTTTTTTCATTCGGAATGTTCATTTTTAAATGTTACAACTTGTTTCGGAATGTTCAGAGAACATTCAAATTTTTAAATGTTACCAAAGTCCCTTTAAGACAAAATCATTTCACTCGGGGGCATCTTTGAAACGCTTCTCATGCTTACAAGTGCAGCTCCCATCTCTTTGAATAGGGTTAACATCAAATTCTCCAAAACTATTTGCCAAGCTCATGATTAAATTTAATATTTGAAATCACCAATCAAATCTGACAACAACTGTCTCATAAATGTGTTTTCTAAACACTTGAATCATGACCAAAAAAAACAGAATTTTCTGGCCTGGACAAAGCTAATGCGCATGTGCAGTCCTAAACACGCGTGTCAGAACACTGCCTGTTTCTATAGCAACCGGAGCTTCTAACCGCAGCTGTAGTACTAATTAATTAACAATTGGCTCTTTCATTTATAAGGAGGGGCTTATTCGCCATATTGGGCGTTGCACTTTCTCCCATTCATAAGTAATCAGAGTGCACCGTCTTCCTATATATAAAGTCTTTGATGTTACTAATTGTTTCAGAATATTCAGAGAACAATAACAATCCCATAATGTTTGCTAAATGGTATGTTCCATTTTTTTTAAATTTTTTAATTCAGTGAACATTCAATGGGAACATTAGCAAAACAAAGAGATTTTTGTTGGTGCTGCGATGTGGTCAATCGCTGTGGAAAATGTTCTGAATGACACTTGAGGATCTCCAGGCGAAGTTAATGGCTTTCTGAGAGCTCTGCACACGGAGAAACCGACAACACCTCCACTTCACCATTACACAAGACACACTCAATGCGCCCTTTGGAAATGTTTGAGTACAGTAGGGAATTTTTAAAGCGTGAAAAATGTAAATTTCAAGAACGGTTATTCTCATAATTTGTCATGACATCACGATGCTTTAACCCTGAGGTTTAGGTGTTCTCCAACTGAAAACAAAACTGGACTGCTGTTTTGTCTAGGTTTGCAAGTACACAACCCCAAACAATAATGTTTGCCACGTCCTGTGAGATATTACATCTAACTCGTTAACGAATCTGGGCCTCCAGACAAACAGTGCGCTCATGCATTTTATAAATATTTGGGTGATTGATTTCATGGGATTAGGAGCCGTGTCAGGTGTGAGTGTGTTTTGAATTAGCTTTGCACCTACCCAGAACATGGAAGCGTCAACAGGCATCGAACTAAACGGCTTCATGTTATCCAAACACTTCTTGGTCAGTTGAACAGCTTACTGGAAAGGAAAATGAGTGAGACAGAAATAAGTCTTCAGGACTTGTTCAGTCATTAATACCTTATAGGGGACATAACACACACAGTTTCTGCCAGTCTCGTGTTAATCTGGAGTATAGAGTAGTGTTGGTCCTCATTATCAGAAGAGTCTTTAGTTTGATCAGATTTATAAAAGACAGATGCGCTGTACCGAATCTTTCTGAAAGCAGCCGAGTCTCTGGAAGCGTGCAGTTGGTGGAGCTAGGCATGTGCCGGTATCAGTTTTTCATGTTGCGATTAATTGCTGAAGCTTTTATCACGGTATACGGTATTATCACGATATTGAAATAAGTTGCAAAAAAAGTGTTGTAATAGTATAACAGGTTTAAGAACTCTTTTTGTAATAACAAAAATAACTCTGAACGTGCACTTCATTCAGCATGTGCGTCTCCTTCACTCGTTCAGCCACGTGCTTCTCATGCACGTTGGGCTTGTTCACATCTGAGCGCGTGTCCCTTTGACGCAGAATACAGCGGTGTTGAGCATTTTATACAGTTGATGGGCAAAGTATTCTTTAATGCATTATAAAATCATTTATTTGTTAATAAATTATTATTTACGGTATTTCGAAGTGCCCACGATAACAGTATTGTGCATATTCATTATCGTGATATTACACACACACAATATCGGCACATGTCTAGGTGGAGCTCACACACACACACACACACACACACAACATCATGGCATTATCCCTGCATAACTTTCAATCCACTATACGTTGGTGTTGTTCACATTATATGCACTTACGCGCCGATTGCCAAAAACACACATACCGCCTGCGGTTTCCACTCGTGACTGGGAACAGAAATCTCTCTCTGGTTGATGTGTTTGTGTGTGTGTGTGTGGCACTCATCCGGGAGAGGTGCCCATGCAAGCAATTCCGCCCTTTATGATGTCATACAGGGCCATACTCAAAGAAAACTTTTCGAAGCTAATCCTGAAGGAGTGTGTTTGGCACAGAAATACTCTGTCACACGTCTAACTCATTATTTTGTCCATGGTTAGCAGGAGAATCAACTCTTTAACAGTTTAAATAAGTCAGAATGCATGAAATAGCATTAGAAATATCCTATTAGCAAATCTTCATTTCTGTCAAACGGCATAATTGTTCCTTTCCCCATCAGCCCATCTTCTCTTTGTTGCTTCACAGGATCATCATAGAGGCCTTTCAACAGCCATGAATAATGGCCTCACCAAAACAAAAGCTTGCCGTGTAACGGCCGATGATTATAAATGCACGCACTTCTTTTGTTGGGTCATCCATCAATGTGTTTTTGTTTTGGTACCAGTTAGTTTAGTTAATGCTCGACGGCATCAAAGGCTCGGGGAGGCCTGCGGTATTTCAACACTTCCCGTGGCTTTGGTGCAAACGCATTCCTGCATCCCACCACACGGAGGAACAAAAGCACCCGTGGAGGGTGTGACCTCGCTGACCTCTGCGCTACGGCGTGTTCATTCGCAGCGATGGAATCAGGCGCATCAATCAAGGACATGTATGCCGCTACATTAGCGCTTTATGGGAATTATGTCGGAGGATTTGATTAAAACCGAATTGCTCACTTGCGCAACCTGGGAGAGTCGCAGTAAAGGCAACGGAGCCGTGAGTTTTTCCATGTTTCAAGTCATGCACAGTCGAGAAAAATGTGACAATGATTAGACACAGTGATGGACCACCCAGAGCCCATCGCGAGCTGCGTGACTCACTTCAGCTTCTTCTGAGAGAGAGAGAGATTTGCTTGGAGTCTGTAGCCTGTAACACTAAACAAGTACTGAAATATGAGATTATTCCTTCATCCCAGTGTCAATGCAAAGGTCTTTTCTTGAAGTCAACATGAAATGCTGTTTCTAACTCAATTTATTCCTATAATCTAATATATTTCAGAGTAAAGAACAAAAAAAATGTCTGTTACATAACCGAATGGATTCAGGTGGACGGAGGGATTGTAAAGATGGATTCATGACGTCAAGGAAAAAGGAAAGTCAATAGAGAGGTGGAGCAAGTTATTACATGTGTTTAAAGATTATGAAGACAAACATTCAGTGCTTTACAATAACATGCCATAATGACTTGTGCACAATAAAACCAGGAACACAAGTTTAGATGTTGATATCTTTGGTACATGCTTTGTGTTCTTAAAGTGCTTTATGAATAAATTTGACTTGGCCACTTCTCATCACTTTTTTCATCATCTAAGTATTAGAATACTTAGGACCATGTGATATTTCAGTTTTTCTTTTTTAATAAATCTGCAAAAATTTCAACAATTCTGGGGTTTTCTGTCAATATGGGGTGCTTTGTGTACATTAATGAGAAAAAATGAACTTAAATGATTTTAGCAAAAAGTGATACATACATAGATGCGTACATACATACATACATACATACACACTGGCATACATACATGCATGCATACATACACACACAAATACATACATACATACATGCATACACACATATACATAAATACATACATGCATACATACATACACACTGGCATACATTCATGCATGCATACATACAAACACAAATACATACATACATACATACATGCATACATACATAAATACAGGCATACATACATACATACATACATACATACATACACACTGGCATACATACATGCATGCATACATACAAACACAAATACATACATACATACATAAATACAGGCATACATACATACATGCATACATTCAAACATACATACAAACATACATACATACAGGCATACATACATATAAACATACAAACATACATACATACATACACACATACATACGTACGTACGTACGTCATACATACATACATACATACATACATACATACATACATACATACATACATACACACTGGCATACATACATGCATGCATACATACAAACACAAATACATACATACATACATACATACATAAATACAGGCATACATACATACATACATACATAAATACAGACATACATACGTACGTACGTACGTACATACATACATACATAAATACAGGCATACATACATATAAACATACAAACAAACATACATACATGCATACATACATACATACATACATACATGCATACATACATACATGCATACATACATGCATACATACATAAATACAGGCATACATACATACATGCATACATACATACATACATACATGCATACATACAAACATACATACATACATACATACAAACATACATACATACATGCATACATACATACATACATACAGGCATACATAAATATAAACATACAAACAAACAAACAAACATACAAACATACATACATGCATACATACATAAATACAGGCATCCATATAAACATACAAACATACATACAAACATGCATACATGCATACATACTTACATAGATGCATGCATGCATACATACATACATACATACATATAAACATACAAACATACGTACATACATACATACATACATGAATACAGGCATACATACATACATACATACATAAATACAGGCATACATACATATAAACATACAAACATACATAAATACATATAAACATACATACATACATACGTACATACATACATACATACATACATACATACATACATACTTACGTACATGCATACATACATACATACATACATACATACATACATACATACATACGTACATACATACATACATACATACATACATACATACGTACATACATACATACATACATACGTACATACATACATACATACGTACATGCATACATACATACATCCGTACATGCATACATACATACATACATACATACATACATACATACATACATACATACATACATGCATACATACATACATACATACATACATACGTACATGCATACATACATACATACATGCATACATACATACATACAAAAAATAATAATGTTGGAAAGTATGTTGGATGCATGGATAGATACAGACAGAAAGAAAGTTAAACCCCTAATCATTTAAGCAATAGTGATAGAAGGACTATCATTACCAAATGTCTCCATCTGTCTGCGGAACGTCACTATAATTAGTCCGATTTATAAATCTTGTTTTAAGGATATTAAGATATTTGTATTGGACACCAAGACTAAATACTGATGAGGATAATGATTTTTTGCACTGAAATGAGAACGCAAACTCCGAGGGCCTCATGAGTCCTTCATGAATCATCGATTATTCTTCTCAACCACAACTCTTTATCAATTCATCGCTCTGCAGATTTTCTCCAGATTAAGTAAAACCATCTGTCGTCTCAATTAGAAGTCCAGCTTGTACTTGTTTTTTCCTGTGGATGAGTCTTTCAAGACGACACAGAGGTTTCTGGTGTTTCTCGAATTCCCGGACAGTGATTGTTCATGTGGCCGGCCGGCTCTGTCAGACGAGATGATCATCGGGTTTCTTTCCATCATCAGTTTGGGTGCAGATTTTATTGTCTCAGAGACGAGGCGAGTTACTGTCACCAGGGCAGACTGTTCATGTTATGTCTAGCAAAGGCGGGAGTTTATAGCTAGAAAATAACTGATACTACAATCATTGATTGATATTCAAGCTTGATTTTTCGCTCATTTTTGTGACTTCATACAAAACAATATGGCCACACACTCACACAAACACACACACACACACACACACACAAACAGTTGGGTTTTCATGTTTTATGGGGACATTCCATAGGCGTAATGCATTTTATACTGTACAAACCGTATTTTCTACCCCCCTACACTGCCCCTAAACCTACCCATCACAGGAGACATGCTGCATTTTTACATTTTCAAAAAACATCACTTTATGACCTCTGTTCCTCATAGGGACCAAAAAATGTCCCCACAAGGACAAGGATTTTGGATATTGCCATCTTTGTGGGGACATTTTGTCCCCATAACATAGGGATTACCAGTCCACACACACACACACACACACACACACACACACACACACACACACACACACACACACACACACACACACACACACAAGATTAATACATAGCAACTGCATTATTTACCTACATTAAAAAAATATATATAATAAAAACATAATATATATAAAAAAAAATTATCATGAAGTTTTGCATTTTTACACCTTATTATTTTGAATAATGACATAATTAAGTCAGTAAAATGCTTAACGAGTTTAGAATCAAATCATTAAAGCATCCGAACTGATTTACAGAAATGAATCAAACATACAGAAGTTCTTTTTTTGCCACTGAATTTTAAATGAGAAATGCTATTCAAACATCATCTTCACATCTTTATACCACACAATGTGTAAACCAAAGAGTCGTCATGACGTCGTCTTTGAGAAATTTAAAGTGCATTCAATATTCACAATGTTGCTTAATTTTATATTGGCAGCAAAATCATATATTATTTTTCCAGCCAGACCTGTCAACTAATGCTCTTAAAAATACATAATAAGTTTTATTACCTTATATCCTGTATTTGAATAAATTGGCAGTGAACAACATTAAGAAGTGTGTAGAGTTTCTCAGGGCAGGGAAGGTCGAGGTGTAAACACTGCCTGGGATAATTGCAGGCTTACATCTCATCTTTTCATAAACTCAGCACAAAATGTTGATGTATTTAACATGGCTGCACCGAAAATAACAATTCCTGAACCTGAGAAAATGTCACTGCTTTTGGAGCACCACAGAGGCTTTGGCCGAGGGCCTCCACTGACCTTGGACGAGTCAGGACCACACACGTCACCTTTCGGCAGGCCCGGCCTCAGAGCGGCGAGGAGATCCGCGATGGTGAGAGGCGAAAGCGCACTGGTCACTTCCACACTGCTTTTCCAACACTGGCCATGACTAATTTAAGCAAACAGACACACAATGTCAAGATCATACTCAAAAAGTTGAACTAATATGAATAATTTGCAATGGTCCCATGTTAAATTTAAGGTTAAGTAGCCCATTGTTGGCACAGGTTTTGAACTGTTGGACCTTACAGAGTTGAGGTGAGATTTTGGCTTCAAACTGAATCCCATTTTAAGAGTGAGTGGATTCATTCAATCAGACTCAACAGTTCAAATTAGATTCAGTCAGGTGCCAAGACGAGGCATTTGAAACAGTTTTGACTAACATGACTGTGTGTGGCATTATTTATTGGAGTGGCTGGTTAAAGCCCATTGTGGATTCTGAGAAAACGATGCTTTTGGTTGGCGGGAGAAGTGGTTCAGGCAACTCAAGGATGTTGAATGGAGTCTGAGATTACTCAGAAGCCACGGCGGCCTCCGTCCCCAAAGGAAGAGCTGCAATAAATCCAAAAACACGGTGCTTGGCACGCTTTGGGTTATAGATATGACAAAAACTCTGAAGGTTGGTTTAAAAAAAACTTTAAAATGGCTTTTTGTGGTTTGACTGGAATAAACAGTTTTTTTTCTTTCACCTATTCAGTATAAAATCCAAGACTGTCATCATATTGGCCTGAAAAACAAACCTTTTGAGGACTGAGTGGAATATATTCTCTCACATATTGAGTATAAAGTCAAAGATCACTAATATATTGGCCTGCAAAACAGATTAAACTGACTACTTGTTGATCAACTGGGGGAAAAAACCCATTGTTTTTCTCACACCTATTGAGTATAAAATCCAAGATTACCATTGTATTGGCCTGAAAAACAACCTTTTTGTGGATCGAGTGGAGTAAATCAATAGTTTTCTCTCACATATTCAATATAATGTCAAAGATTGTTATCGTATTGGACTGCAAAACAGATCAAATTTACTTTTTGTGGATCGAGTAGAATAAATCAATTGTTTTCTCTCACATATTCAGTATAAAATCAAAAATTGCCACCGTATTGGCCTGCAAAACTAACTTTTTGTGGATCAACTAGAATAAACAATTGTTTTCTCCCAAATATTCAGTATAAAGTCCAAGATCATCATCATATTGGCCTGCAAAACAGACTTTTTGTGGACTGAGTTGAATAAATTGATTGTTTTTCTCTCACCTGTTCAGTATTAAGTGCAAGATCGCCATTGAATTGGCCCACAAAACAGATAAAGACTTTTTGTTGATTGAACGGAATCAGTCAATTGTTTTCTCTCACATATTAATTCAGTATAAAGTCTAAGATCTCCATTATATTGGCCTTCAAAACAGATAAAAAACTTTTTGAGGATCAAGTAGAATAAATCATTTTGTTTTTACTCACCTATTCAATATAAAGTCAAAGAGCGCCATCATATTGGCCTGCAAAACAGACAAAAAAATACTTTTTGCGGACTGAGTAGAATTGATTGTTTTCTCTCACTTATACAGTATAAAGACCAAGATTGCCATCGTATTGGCCTGCAAAACTGACTACTTTTTGATTGACTGAAAAAATATATTGTATTCTCTCACATTTTCTATATAAAGCCCAAGATTGCCATTGTATTGACCTACAAAACAGACATTTTGAGAATTAAATAGAATAAATCAATTGTTTTCTCTCACATATTGTGTATAAAGTCCAAGATCACCATGATATTGGCCTTCAAAACAGATAAAACTGACTACTTGTTGATCAACTAGAATAAATCAATTGTTTTCTCTCACCAATTCATTATAAAGTCAAAGATCGCCATCGTATTGGCCTGCAAAACAGATTAAACTGACTACTAGTGGCTGTGGATCAACTGGAATAAACCAATTTTCTCTCAAATATTCAGTATAAAGTCCAAGATTGCCATCGTATTGGATTCCAAAACATTTTTTTTAAGGATCAACTAGAATAAATCAATTGTTTTCTCTCACCTGTTCAGTATAAAGTCCAAGATCTCCATTATGTTGACCTTCAACACTGATATCACATTATTATGTGCACCTTATTACGGTTGTCTATGAAACTAAAACGAGCCACAACACAGGACTGGAAGTGTGTATGTGTGTTTAAGCAATTGACCCTGGCGTCCGGGGTTTCTGTTTACTGAAACACGAGTTTCTCTGGTCGTTCCTGTCGGAATAAATTCGTTCTGGTTCAAGAACCTGTCACCACGAGAGCAAACGCTAATATGCTAATAGCAGTTGTGCTCAAGTTTCTTTTGACCTGGTGAAAAAACATTCATGTTTACATTGACATTCGGAGATAACAAAAATATACACGTCCATTAACATGTGTTGTCCTACCGTGGTTTCCTTGAACGGCGGTGCGGAACGGCTATGGGAAATGTCATTAGGAAGCCGTTACTCGGCACTCTTGCAGGGAAAATTTATGAGGTGTTAAGTACAGCGCTTACACGAGGGGCAGGAGGGCTCCACTTCACGACTCCTTGAATCTCTCAACAAAAGAGGAAAAACAAGAGATGTCTTCAGCAATATGTGGCTTTTTTTCCAGCGTCTCTGCCAACCCCAGTTTAGATCTACCCGTCCTGTTAATGACACATTTAAATTAGCTGTGGTCGGGTTTTCTTCACATTCATCGAGATTCTTCTTCTCTCCTCGGCCGGCCTCACCTCGGCCTGGTCGGGCTCAGGAGAACCACATGCCAGGGTCACTCCTCTCCTCTTCCACCCAGCCAAACCAGACCCATAATTTTGCTTTTGTTTCAGATGCGGCCCCAGTTATAAAGAAGGAAGCAGTCTGGAAAGGTCAACAGAGATGGATACTGAAAGGAAAAGGATTTGGAGAAGGTGAACAATTTTCCAATCAGAAAATACATGGCACATGCATTCATTGGATATTCAGTAATAAATTGACTATCGACTATCAATACTAGTCAACATTTAAACTTCCCTTCAATCTTGGACATATCTTGTCCGTTTTTTGTGCCGCTTGTCCCTGTGCCTTCTGAGAGCAAAAGATAAATGTGGGTCTGCCTTAGAAAACCAAAACCTGGATAGATGGATGGATGGATGGATGGATGACAGACAGGTAGGCAGGAAGTCAGTCAGTCAGACAGACAGACAGACAGAGGGCCGACAGTCAGACAGACAGAGGACAGACAGGAAGTCAGATGACAGACAGACAGGCAGGAAGGCAGCCAGGCAGACAGACAGTCAGAGGACAGACAGACAGTCAGTCAGACAGACAGGCAGGCAGGCAGACAGTCAGACATACAGCCAGTCAGATAGACAGACAGATAGACAGACAAACAGAGGACAGACAGACAGAGGACAGACAGTCAGTCAGATGACAGACAGACAGGCAGGAAGGCAGACAGGCAGGAAGGCAGACAGTCAGAGGACAGACAGTCAGACAGGCAGACATACAGCCAGACAGACAGTCAGATAGAAAGACATACAGAGAGAGGACAGACAGTCAGACAGAGAGACAGACAAACAGATGACAGACAGTCAGACAGACAGGCAGTCAGAGGACAGACAGACAGTCAGTCAGACAGACGGACAATCAAATGACAGACAGACAGACAGGCAGGCAGACAGTCAGACATACAGGCAGACAGACAGTCAGACAGACAGAGAGAGGACAGACAGTCAGACAGACAATCAGATGACAGACAGGCAGTCAGATAGACAGACAGATAGACAGACAGTCAAAGGACAAACAGTCAGATGACAGACAGACAGACAGAGGACAGACAGACATTCAGACAGACAGACATTCAAATGGGCAGACAGACAGACAGACAAATGATAGAACTATAGAACAATATCCCCGTTGGAATCAAACCAGTGATGGCTAAAAAGCCTCTCTAATTCTGCACTGGTATTTGGAGCAGGGCTTCAGGATACAGATCGACTGGAGGAGCGTTTCCTTGACAGGGGCCTCCTGGTTCAAACCGCGGACTGTAGAACCCGCTGGAAAAGTCAACCATGAGGATCCTCTGAAGGGACGCTGGGAACAGCGGTGGGCGATTATGGCATACAAAGGGTTCTTCATATTTTCCTGCATAATATGGTTTATGAAGGATGAAAGTGGTCCCTCGTCCTTCTCTACGACTGATGATTACCGTTAAGTATTCATTCAAAAGAAATTCCCTAAACTCACAGGGTTTACAAAAGTAGCAGAAAAAAAGACTTTCCCAAGCCATCAAACTCTTCCAGAATGAAGCAGGAAGAAAATGAATAAAATCATCTAAACAATTCAAAACAATAACCTAAACAAAAAGTCTAAATGACTCTGCCTTGGCATATTAGACGAAAATCATGTCATCGTTGTAGCATTTGTAAAATTGCTCTTTTAACTGCCGTCTGGCTATGATTTTATGCCCACTATGTAATATGTTATGTTCTGCTTTGTGCACACAGGAATTATGGGTAATATTTAGCAGCACTATCCTAT
Source organism: Gobiocypris rarus (assembly GCA_023029165.1). Lineage (NCBI taxonomy): Eukaryota > Metazoa > Chordata > Actinopteri > Cypriniformes > Gobionidae > Gobiocypris > Gobiocypris rarus. The sequence continues at coordinate 7,400,473 of CM040913.1, read as the reverse complement.
GGTGTCTCCACTCCCAGAGGAAAATGTACGGAAGAAATATTACAATAGACAAAAAACATAACATTAAAACATAAAATAAATAGAAAAATAATATATATTTACATGTGAAATAAACGCAATGTATTTAAAAAAATACATCAGAAGGATTAGTTGTACAATTTGTACACATTTAGAAATTTCAATATAAGATATTTCCTAAAATATATATTTTTAATTCACAACATATTTACAATACATTTTTTAGATGTTTTTAGATTTATTATTGGGATCGCTTAGATATCGGTCGTTCATTTTTCAGTAATTCATATGCTTTTGTTGAAGAAATAAAAATAGACATAAATTAGTTTGAAAACGATACGGTTGGTATCACGTTCAAACTGTGTGTTGTTTTTTCCAGCTGATAAACGACAAAAATAGACAGTCAGTCACAATCAATCCTGCTTTAAGAGCGCAAGAATTTAAAGCTGCAGGTGGCAAAAGTGCAGCGCACTGCACGCTTATAGCCAAATAAACAGAAATATCGTCCACTAGTGTGAGCGCTAATATAGTTATCATTAGAGTTATTGCTCTGGTGTGAACGAGCCTTAAGAATACAGAGGAATTAAATGAATGCACGTAAATACTCACTCAACATCAATGCTCAACATTTGCTCTTCATTTCATCTCATTGCTGTCTGATAGAAAGCTATCGAGGTGTTAAAGAGATCTTTACTTTCCAACAGGTAAGTGCAAAACAGTGTTTTCCCTATGCCATTCCTGAGTGGAGGTGTAAGATTGAATGGGCAAAACATGGGGGTCTCATTAATCTCAGAAGAGGCTTTACGTGCCTCCCAGTCAAACAATACACTGATTTTATCTCAGCTTTGACAGAAACGCCACTGACTGTAACCCATATGCTTATGTTCCCTTAGGTTTGCTTTTATAAGTCTGAGCGTAAGGCTGGTGGTATGATGGTGGATGGTGGAAATGTGTCAGCCGATAGATTTGGCTACACGTTGACATTGTGATGCTGTTGATGCAATGGTAGATTGCTTTAAGTGTTCCTCACAGTTGCTTTAGACACATTATAAAGTGAAAATTTTGCATTTTTATATGATTAATTTTGTAGGAATAATGAGATTTTTTTATGCATCCAACAAATGACAATTTCTGTAAACCAAACCTGTATATATATTTTTTTTCTGCTTAACACAAAGTTTTAAAGAATGTTTATAACCAAACAGTTGTGGGGAACCATTGACTTCCATAGTACAGTGAGGAAAATAAGTATTTGAACACCCTATTACTATTACTAACCTATTACTAAACTATTACTAACCCTAATAGTAAAAAAATCATATATTGTGATTTCTGGATTTTTTTTTTAGATTATGTCTCTCACAGTGGACATGCACCTACGATGACAATTTTAGACCCCTCCATTAATCTAGAAGCCTGGCGTGGCCATACTCAATTCTAGTCAGAATATGAGTCTGGTGCCGCTCCATTGAGCTTTGATTATGGGGCGTGTTTCAACCGAGCCAGGAAAGACCTCAATTTGATAGACCCACAACCAATCAGAGCAACGGAGCGACGCGTAACGTTAGTTGTCAAATGTCAACAGAACTCAACTGCACTGTGTTGTCAAGTCCGTGTTTTTCTCCATGTCCGCGGGTTGAAGCGACCCCAATTATGTGATTATATAAACCCAGGAATGCGAATTTTAGCAGGCAACCTTGCCGAAATAACATATTTTGCCAACCAAATGCCATTTTTTTCTGGAGATTCCCCCGGAAAGTTATTGTTTTGGGCTATAGTTTTGAGTAGCAACGTGACATTGCAAAAAAACGTGGCAACCCTGTCTGCACCCGCGCTGGATTAACTAACGTTACAAGAAAAAGATGAGTGTAAACGATCTTTGCCAGTATTGTAATAAAAGAATTTAAGGATACACAGAGTACTTACCAACATGATCATCGTTTCTGAGAGAAATAGTGAAGGTGAATGCATACACGAACAAGTTCTCCGTTTAGGATAAGAGCAAATTCAACCCAAAGCGCCTTTGATGATGTGAATGATTATGTTACTGTTGATCCTCTGTCCATCATCGTCTAAAGCCCGCCCTGACAATTTCATTGGTCTGAACAGTTTCTGTTTCTGGCCAGACCGAATTGCCCGAGCAAAAAATTTTGTGGGCGGGGCTAAATTCGGCTGGCATCCAGGCTATTAATCTAGATTAAAATGGCTCATTTGTGCGCACCCGAGTTCGGAAGACAGCGTTCACGATTGATGTGGTAATTTCATTGCATACACGCAGGTTCGAAGACTCGCTCGCTCCCTACAGTGCAATTCGGCTAGGTAGCTATACATCCGCGCTAAAATATCACTGTGAAAGTCATCACAGCTTGCGTAGTATAGACCCAGCTCCCAACCCAACTTTGAGAATAGATTAACGCTGATATTTTTTTGAATCACCCGATAAGAGTCTCACGTTAACGCAGCACGTTAACGCCGATAACGTCCACCACTAATATATACACTATAATGCCAAAAGTACAGGGACACTCTTCCAAATCATTGAATTCAGGTGTTCAATCACTTCATGGCCACAGGAGTATAAATCAAGCACTAGGCATGCAGACGCTTCTTCAAATATCTGTGGAAGAATGGGTCACTCTCAGGAGCTCAGGGAACTCAAGCGTGGTACCGTGATAGGTTGCCACCTGTGCAATAAGTCCATTTGTGAAATTTCCTCACTACTGAATATTCCATGCTCAACTGTTAGTGGGATTATAACAAAGTGGAAGCAACTGGGAACAACAGCAACTCAGCCATGAAGTGGTAGGCCATGTAAAATCACAGAGCGGGGTCAGCGCATGCTGAGGGTCACCAGAAGTCGCCAACTCAATAGAGTCAATAGCTACAGACCTCCAAACTTCTGTGGCCTTCAGATGAGCTCAAGAACAGTGCGTAGAGAGCTTCATGGAATGGGTTTCCATGGCCGAGCAGCTCATCCAAGCCTTACATCACCAAGTGCAATGCAAAGCGTGGGATGCAGTGGAGTAAAGCACGCCGCCACTGGACTCTAGAGCAGTGGAGACGTGTTCTCTGGAGTGACCAATCACGCTTCTCCTATGGGCTAGTTTGGGTTTGGCGGTTGCCAGGAGAATGGTACTTGCCTGACTGCATTGTGCCAAGTGTAAAGTTTGGTGGAGGAGGGATTATGGTGCAGGTTGTTTTTCAGGGGTTGGGCTTGGCCCCTTTGTTCCAGTGAAAGAAACTCTTAATGTTTCAGCATTCCAAAACAATTTGGACTGGATTTCATGCTCCCAACTTTGTGGCAACAGTTTATGGATTAAATTAAAAATTAAATAAAACAAAATTAATTAGATAAAACCAGGGCCTAAAATTAACACTCAAAGTGGAGTAAAGATCGGTATGAAACAGTGTGGGTTAGGGTTAATATTGCTAACAATGCAACACTGTGAAATCATCAATGTGAACAAATGTGAACGATGCTCGGGCAGTTGACGGGCCAGCGCTTCATTGTTACAGAAGTTTTAGCCTTGCCAATTAAAATATTAAAGCGCATGAATAAGCCAAAGGAAACTTTTGTTACTTGTTACCAAAGTAGGTGCCTAGAAATCCGCGTCTCAGACAGCATGCAACACTGAGTTGAGCTCTCTTTCACATCTTTTTGTGCTTGAACAGACATATTCAAACAAAATCATGTCAAAATGCCTGTAGCGTGGCTAGTATCCTCGTAAACATAGTCGGTTAAGTCTTAAGGGAACGTAAACAGTTGAAAAAGGAAACATGTGCATCAGTATATTGGATCCGTGCATTCACTCTTAAAGTGACAGCAACCTAATATTCCTGATGTTTGTGTTTAATGTCAATCAAACAACAAAAGACAAAAAAAAAATCACTCACTGCTCTAGACTGAATCACTCCAGGAAATCCATAAACATAATACTATCGGTGAGCAGAATAAAGAGAAAATGGAAACAATTAAAATTGATTAAACATTACAAAATTCTTCTCATGTTTGGAAAGATGTTTGATGTGTGTTGCTTTTTCAAATGCGTGCTATAAGCGACTCAAACTCGCAGTGATTTCATATGGAGCAGTGTTTATTAGTGATCACAGAGCTGTCCTGCACAGACAAACTGTGCATAAAAGATCATTTATCAAAATCGCTTAAGTGCGATTTTGATAAATGTGATTTCATGCAGACCTAACATTTTATAAGGATTAATCTGTTTCATGGCTGGTAAATTTTCTTAAGTCACCAGCCATTGGCAGGTGTGGCAAAAAGTTAGTTTTGGTTGAAACTAAATCCATAAAATTATCCCATGATGGAACCCCTAAAAGGTTCTTTATATTAAGCGCCAGACAGAACCCTCAAAGGTTCTCATAGAACCATTTCTGCTAATGGTGTCGTTTATAGCAATCCTTGTTTTCAATGTCCACGTTGTTGCTTGTGACCATTGGAAGCTGATAATGCATCTGCAAAGAATCCCAACACTCAGTGGCATGAGAGGAATATCCAACCCAAACCACTGATCGTAGATTTGTCTGTTTATGTTTTCCCAGTCTCTTGCACTGTTCCCGAAACTCTCTGGCTCTTTGCAGGCCTCACCACTCCAAAAAAACCTTGTAACTGTGACTTCTGGAAGCCTGCGGCTATTTTTCTTCTGATGGACAACCTGATAGACAATGAGCTGTCCAGTTTTATGAACGTTTCGGCTCTTGTAACTTGAGTTCGTTGAGCGTATTTCCATCGGCTAGTCTCTTCATCTGTCGTGAATGGGTTTAAAGTAGTTACTTCGTGCTTCCAAAACACAGATACGTGATCCAACACAGTGAGTGCGTGGTTTTTGCGTTTGTGAAACCATATTTATTTACCCTGGGAAGGTTAATAGTGCATTATTATATCTGTCACTGAGCCCTATGGCACTGCAAACGTAACCCCAGGCCCGGTTTTTCAGCTCTATGATAGCATTTTGTCTACAAGTGCATCCAAGTGAGTCTCATAGGCTTGATTTATAGGATTTCTTTAACCCACTTCACACTGTACGCCTGGCTCATGTAAACAGCCGTTTGCTCTGCGGCCTGCATGAGGAAATTTGAAGTTTTACAGGTTCATAGCAAATCAATTACAGTCTTGATGGCTGACAGGAATAAATGCGGCTATAATCTTGATATAGTTGGCAAACATATGCAAACAAAGCGCTATAACCTTAGATCAATATAAATGTAGCGCAGCGAACCCTATAAATTAGTATTTTGTGTTTATCCTGTTTGCTAACCAGGGCTTGACATTGAAACCAGCCAAATTCAGCACTGGCGTCTAACACAGTCACTCCCACTAGCTATTTTGGTGCTTAGCCACTTTTGACACTTTGATTATTTACATGCGTGCAGGTTACACATTTTTTTCCAGCACCTCAGAGCTGCTACGTTCACAGTAAACGCTGCCTTTTCAAGTAAATGGGTCATCCGAGTAAAACATTTGCTTGTCCAGTGTGTTGTAAATATAATTGACTCTGAAGCAATAATTCTCATCAGTGTTCAGTCAGCTTTGACATATTTATGATATTTTAATCTTTGTAGGGCATTTAATCTTTATAGGCCCTAATCGTTTTAAATATGTTGATAAAATTTTAGAATTTAAAATGAAAGATGAAGCATTCAATTGGAATAATAAGGCACTATAGGACTGTTACCAATCAAATTAAATAATTTACACTGAAAAATTACAACTGCATTAAATAATATTATAAGATTGTTTTAATTTACATTTATGCATTTGGCAGACGCTTTTATCCAAAGTGACTTGCATTGCATTCAAGATAGATTCCCTGGAGATCGAACCCATAACCTTGGCGTTAGCGCCACAATCTATTGTTTGAGCTACAGGAAAGTTTAAAATAGGAAATTTTAATAGGAAAGTTTTAAATATTTTTGGAATTGATTCTTATTCTTATTTACAAATAAGAAATATTGGAAAGAATAGTACTTTTAGACACAAAACTAAACTGGCAGTAGGTGGCGCAGTGATGTCTTAATGAGTGAGTCATTGAGTCATTCATTCAAACGATTTGTTTAAATGCTGATTCGTTCAGGAATGAGGCAGTTGTTAATGACTGCGTCCGAAAACCTAGGTAGCTGACTCGTTGCCTCGCTTCCTTATCAGACAATGACTCTGCAGGCAACGTTTGTCCATGAAGGCACCTCACGAAACGGACAGACTTCTAAGGCAGTGTAACCGTTTAATGATCTCCAGCAAAATAGAGAGAGCTTTGGTGAGAACTAAACAAATATTGAATTACTACATTAGGAATATATCACTAGAAGTGACATCAGAAGTGGAAAGTATTGCTCAAAAACATACTTTTACACACAAACCCGCAAACGCAACTTTCAGGTGCCATCTTTTTTTCCCACAGAATGGAACGCACAGGATTGTGGGATATCAAAGGCAGCAAAGGATACATCTATGCTGCCTTAAACTCGATCAGATGAAGGTATTTCAGGAGACAGGAAGTGAAATTAACATTAGATTCGGACGTGCCTTGATGCCTTCCTACCTTGAAATGTGTCCTCAGGAGGGTTTCGGACGCAGCCAGTGATTGGGTCATTAAATCAACTGATTGGTTCAAAACGCTGAATCATTCAGTAATGAAACACGGCTGAGTGTTGCTGTGGAATGTGCTATGGTTATTCTGCGATCTTAGAACTATTTTTGCTACTGAAACAGAACGAAAACAGTTAATATTGCATCTAAAATGTAAGTGACTTAATATTAATTATTTGTTATTGAGCTGTCATATGAAATCAGTGTCACATTTTCAGTCGTGATGGTATTCAGCACTCTTGGTTGTGTGATGTTGCTTAATCCTGTGTTATAAATATAAAAACGTAACATTTTTGAATGTTTACCGTAGTTTTTCACAGAATTTTTTATTTCCATTTCTCCTCATGAGGCTGCACAAAACCCTTTGACATTACTCAAACGCTTCTAGACTTCCCTAGATAATCGAATGCAGTAAAGGTCCTTTAGAAAGCCACTGTAGTTTCATCTTGAAGTAGACTTTGCGAGCGCATGCTTCTGACAATCTGAAAGCCCAGGAGCTAGAGAATTTACCTCAGACAAACAACCAGGCACAACTACAGACAAAACAAATTAGCGTCTTGGAATGAGACGCAAAACCCAAACAAACACCAGAGATTGTTTGGCCAAGAGAGCTCACCAGTTTTAACTCTGTGTGCATGTTTATTTTTCTGTTTTCTGGTTTTCATTTGCTTCAGTTTGTCCTCTGTGAGGTCTCCCTTCTGAACATGAAGATGCACGCAAGACTGAACAACCAGAATGGGTAATCCCACAAAAAAAAGAGTGCTTCCCATTTTTTCCGCACATCGTAGGTTGCCCTCAAGTTCAAGATGGAGGAAAACAATTAAAAGTTTCTCAATGCAGTGATGTGCTTTCCATGACTGCAATAGTTAATGATTAGTTGGTAAACACTGTATGGCCTCGAGTGGCAATTTAAGAATCTGAAAAGACGACAAGGAACATTCCAAAATAGCTGTTTTGGAACATTGTAGCTGGTCATTAGCAGGTCAACCAGGTTCTAAAAACCAGCCCGACCACCTTTAACCCTATAAAGCTACTGTATCATATTTGATACGCAACATCCAAAGCCTATATATGAGCAAAACTTTGCTGAAAAACCTGTTGCGCACAGTCTACCACATGCTTCCTTCAGCTCGTGGTCCATGTTTACTAAATGTAACAGTAACTTTTATATTGTTAACAATATTTCCAAATGAACATTGTGGACTGAAGCAACTTAGGTTTACTTGATTGATACATCATTTTTGGTTCCCCAAAGAACCTTTTAGTGAAGATTCTTAATCACCATGAAATCAAAAATGACTTATGTTATGATGGAATATTGCAGTATTTATTATAATTTATTTATCTGTGCACATCATTATTGTGCCTCGTAATCTTGTATCAGAATATCTTTCCCTCCCTCTTCATTTCTTCTCTGATGATGAGGGCGAGGCAACCTGTCGCTCACATGAGATCCACCAATAGCAAACCACAACCAGCCAATCAAATCCCCATGGACAAAATCAAGCCCCGCCCTACATTTGTTCTTGTATGAGAAGCCGTTTCGCTCAGATATACGTCACAACAGGGAAATAAAAAACTAGTGCAACTTCTGTTTCAAGCCGACTTTAAAATGTGTGAAGAACATTTAAAAAAATCAAAAGAATCTTTTTTCCCACTTTAAATAATCTTTTTCCGTATTTGAAAGGTTCCATGGATGATAACCTTCTGGTGCAGTTTATGTGTCTGTTTTAGTTGACAGTTTTAGTTTTCTTATTATTATTTAAATGACACGATTGTACTATATTTTATTTTGATAATGTTTTTTTAATTAATATTTTGCATTTTTAGGGGATTTTATGGTACCAAATGATATTTATGCATTAGTTATAATCCATTTAGTCACTTTTTTGAGCATGGATCTGAAAATTAAAAGTCCAACTTAAACTGTCATAAATATTGAAGGCTTTGGAGCACAGACTGAAGTTTGGTCTCTTATTAAAGATGACCTGGCAGATTATTGCGGAAGTGAAAAAAAAAAAAAAAATGAACATGTTACATTATTGTTATAAAAAATTCACAAAAATACCATTTTCAATTTTTATATGAAATATGTCTTTTCCTGGGACAATTTGTTCTGCGTAATTTCAGTGGAAACGGGGCTAAACTGTGAGGAAAATCAAAGCCAAACATCTAAACAAGCCGTGTTCCAAATTTGAGGTTGATATCTGAAAAAAATAGCTTTCAGTAATATTTAGTTTGTGCACAGTACCAAATGTTTCCAAAAGATAAAATTTATATCCCATTCATTTCCATTTTCAAGGAAATTCAATTCAAGTGTGACTACTTTTTTTTCAAGTGTTGACATGGCCATGTTTTTTGTCTCTTCACATAGCAAGTGCCAAAACCTTTACAAAGTTTCGTACCATTACGATAAAGTAAAAAATAAAAATTCCTGTCACCCAGAGGGTTAAATAAGATTCTACATGGAACCATAGATTCCATTAAATAACCTGAACAGGCATTGCTTTTAAATATTGGTTCATACAGAAACCTCAAACTAAATGCCACCACAAGAGCCGTTAATGTCGGTGCAGTGAAAGCAACCGATCCACAATGGACAAAAAGCTACAATGTGTTCCATCAAAACTGTCGTGCAAATGTGTGGCCCCAATGCCGGTTCACTGCAAGTCCGAGAGCCTGTTTTGTTGACGTTTTTGGGAAGGGTCTCTATTTCACACAATTCATACATGACACGTCGTTAAAGATATTTGCGTCCTTACCGACGTTCCCTCCAAGCCAAACGCCGTTTGCGGTTCCTCCATGTCACTTCCAGAACAGAACAATATTTTCCTGATTAATTAATTTCGACCAGAAGAAGTTCTGCACAACATATAAATATCGAAAAACGTCTACTTTATTGAAACCACAAAGGGATTCTGGTATTGTCCAAGACACACAACCTTCCTGGAGAGGTCACTCGCCCTATTTTCTGCTCTGGTGGGCAGGGGAAGCAGTAGTGACCATTGGAATGCTCTGGTTTGGGTTGTATGCTTGAGCTTAAGCCTTCCTGATACCCCCTTCCCAAACACACCGACCAACCAGCCCCTGCCATCTCAGGCCACGGCCCCCAAAACCGGTGGCTCGAAGCCCAAATCCACTGCTTCCCTCGTTTGGAAGGTCCTGAAAACAACAGCAGGGTGTAATCTGTGGAATGACCAGAGCATCTGATAAAGGCTTGAGTTTCTTGACTGGATTACTGGAGATGCTTGGCATCCAATTAAAACTCTTCTTTTCCCACCATTTCATCTCAGATGATTAAGTTCCAGGAAGGCATCCCGTAAGATTAAAACCCAAAGATTATCGGGTGAAAAGTGAAAGGTCAATCCCAAGAGGGCAACGCAGGTGATGACCTGAGCATTAATGTCGGTGCAGTGAAAGCGACCAATCCACAATCTACAGAAAGATACAATGTGTTTCATCAAAACTGTCATGCAGATATGTGTGTATGTACAAGCACAACAGAAGCCAGGAGTGATGCCAAAGTGTGTGGTCAGGCTGTCAAACAAAGAAACTATGAGCATGTGCAAAAACAAGAGCGAACAAAATATTAAATAAACTGATTATGTTTGCATTTTCTTGTTTCTCTATGCATGTTTTACATAGTAAAAAAACCTGTAGCCTTTTTTTTTGCCAAATTATTTTGTCAGCATATTTAAAATAATAATGAGTGCTGTCAAACAATTAATCACATCCAAAATAAACGTTTGTGTTTACATAATATATGTGTGTATACTGTGAATAATTATTATATGTATATATATATATATATATATGTGTATATATATATATATATATATATATATATATATATATATATATACACACATGCATGTATATATTTAAGAAAAATGTGTTATATTTATATATAAATATTTGTATTTATAGATAATATAAATGATATAAATATTTATATACACAGTATATACATGCAAATATTTCTTAAATATAATATACATGTATGTGTGTGTATTGAAATGAACATAATTATACACAGTACACATATATTATGTAAACACAAACTTTTATTTTGGATGTGATTAATTGTTTGACAGCACTAAAAATAAATATTATTAGTAAATACATATTTTGTGTGTATGTATGTATGTATTTAATTACAGTAGTATATTTTAGTATAGTAGTAATATTTTAGTCTGGCTATCTATCTATATATAATTTAATTTAGTATATAAATAGAAATATTATATTAAATAATTGTTGTAATTAATATTACATTAAACTATTTTATGATAATATATGTATACACACACACAGACATACACACAATTAATATTTATATACTAAATATTTTAACTCTAGAAAAGGTGCAAACATAAATGTAACTATTTAACATTTCATCCGACGTAAGGCCTTCATTCGACATCTGTTTTTTTTTTAAATATTGGATTATATTAAATACTTTATGTGGTGACATGCCGCACGTCCGAGAGACATTTTTGTTGACATTTCATACACAACACACAATTGATACACGACATGTCATTAAAGATATTTGCATCCCTCCAAGCCAAACGGATTTACGCTTGCGTTTCTCCACGTCACACTTCCAGAAAGGAAGGCCAGGAAGGCATCTTGTACAATTAAGAAAACCCAGAGATTATCAGGTCAAAAGTGAAAGGTCAATCACAAGAGGGCAAAGCAGGTGTTGACCTGAACGATCCAAGTCTGGGAATCTCTTCATCCCCATTCACTCGACTTATCTTACGCAACCCATGTGGAAGTGTCTCTTTCCTCTAAGCCTAGCTTTGTTTCCTAAAACTCCACTTTAAAGGGCTTAATCCGAGAGCCAAATTTCCCGCCGGCTGATTCCCTGCGCAACAATTAAAACTCCAGCTTTTGGCTGGCATTCCCATGACTGGCACTGACTGGTATTATTTTAAATGAAAAAGAGATGGTTATTCACTGCTTCCGCCCGGACATCACTGCAACACAAAGAAGAGATAATGAACCGAAAGCTGTCCGTCCTCACTAACAGCTCCTGGTCCAGTATTGCTGTTTCAGGTTCTACAGTTTTAAACCACTCTTTCTAGTTTAGTGTATATGATTCCAAAGGATTGCATTAACCTCCTTAGCTCTGGGACTATTTTAGGGGATTTCCACCTGGATTTGGCCTCCCCAAATTGAAAAGCTTCCCATGCCCACATACAGTGGACTAAATACACAAATTTGTAATTTTACAGGAAACCATTTGAAGTTACATAAAACACTGCTAAAAGTGATAAACATGTATTTGTTGTCTGAGCTGTAATAACCCCTTCAAAAAAGAGGCACTTTTATATTTTTTGGTTATATTTTTTGATAGTGTATAACTCTATGTGGCCTGTGTGCTCTAGTACCCTGCAGACAGTTCTGGCTGCTTCCATTAGATACTGGGAAAAATTATTTTGTCTGTATCATGTATACCACCTTTTTAATGTAATTTCCACCTTCCCAAATCTCCAACACACAAGTTTTCCAGTGTTTGCTGTCATATGCTGGAAACAGCCAGAGCTGTCTGCAGGGTGCTAAAGCACACAGGGCCAGAGTTATACAAAATAAATGTATAACCAAAAAAATCAAAAAGCTTTTTTTGGAGGGGGTGTTGGTCTCAGGCATCATATACTTAAATGTGTATAACTTTTAGCAGTGTTTTATGTAACTTCAAAGGCTTTCCTGTAAAATGATACCAGAATTGTGTATTTAGTCCATGTGTGTAAAGGAGGTTTTTCAATTTGGGTAAGCCAAATCCAGGCGGAAATGGTCCCAGAGTCATTTAGTGTAAATAAGTGTCTAAGCTTTCAAATGGTACCACATATGAGGCCAGAGCTCCTCCACAGACATTTCAAATTTAAAGTATATGCTTGATGATGTTATTCCTTATCAGGGTCCTTGGACTTTAAGACGTTAACCAAGTTTCCATCTACCGTTATCAACAAAGTGAATGTGTAAAAAAACAACAACAAAAAAACAGCCTGTCTCCATCAAATTGCATTTTACAAATAGAATGGTGTGCGGACAGCATTGTCGCTTTTGCTGTATAAAAAAAAAATCTGCCCTTTAGTATAGGCTATCGCAAATGATGTCATATCTTTCACATCCAAAATATTTGTAAAATGCAGAGAGTGAAGAGACAACTGAAATTCACCTGTTTATTGCTTATTATTATCACGAATAATACGCAGGCCAACTACTAAATGATGAAATATTAATCAGAAGATGATACAATGATAAAAATCCACCCACTCCTTATGTTTTAATCCCGATTAAACCAAAGTGGTCTCATTAGACAAGTCATTTTGATTCTCTGAGGAATGTGACATCACATTCCTCATGCCCCGCCCACGGCTGCTGACTGACAGCTTTCATTACCATAGTTTCCGAGAACAGGCCAATCAGAAGAGCGGCTCATGAATATTAATTAGACAGGCCAAAATCGACCTGTTCTTATCAGAGCTCCTGAGAAAGGAGCTGTAAAATATTTTGCAATGGTTTTATTTACAGTATATATTCGTAAGGACATCAACACCTCAAATAAATCTCCAGAAAGGTGTCCAATATGAGACCTTTAACAAGTGTTTTGTATTTTTGTACTTCGTTATAAAGACTATTTAGATCAATACTTGATCGAGCAATGTTCAGAAACGGGTGCAGATGTAATTTAGATGTATTAAATAATATTAATGCAGTGATTTAATGCGCCTTTGAACTACATAGAAACGGCTTTAACGGGAGGAACGCAGATGCTGTATAGGCTAATTCTGTCATGTGACACCACATTTATTTGCGTTAAAGCCCTTTTTCTTGACAAACAGTGTTTCCAAACATTTCGCAACATTAGAAGTAACAACAGAATTTTTACGCTAAAGTTTAACGTGAAAATATTGTGTCAACATTCGCACAAAATCGTTGATAATTGGCATTTCCATCAGCTATAACATTTTGATGCACTAAACCTTTTTCCGCAAAACAATCCTTGGATGGAAACCTGGCATTTATTAGAGATTGTGCTATACCAGGAACAGGAACAGGAGATAAAGTGGGTCCAATCAATCTTACATTGATAAAAGACTTTTGTCCGCTATAGTTAATCCAGTTTCTCTCTGGTTTGTCTGTCACATCCAGGAATAGCTATCTGGCCCTCGCCCAGCCCAGCAGGATGTATGTGGCCACGTAAAGTTCCAGCGCTTCCTGTTTACAACAGCATGTGACACTTTCTTGGTTTGCGTTTTTGAGCCTGCCTCTGGAAAATCCTTTAGGAGCATCTCTTTTTATGCACATACAGCTCAGAGTCGGTCAATGGGTCAGCAAACACGGCACAGTCTCAGCGTCACAAAACAGAGTTTCATAAGTCCGCTCGCTGTTTTTAAAGGAAGTGCACTGGACTGATGAAACCACCGAATGATGCTCATCTGAAACGTGAAATATGAAACGTATATTCTCATGGCAAAGAAGAAAACCACGAAGGCAGATCAAGTTGATGAGGCTGTGAGAGGACAGGAGCGACAGCCCACATGAACTGGCGATTCTTGTCATAGGCAAGCGCAGTGTTATTGTTTCCTGTTCATATACGGATCGCTGTACTCTTTGGAAAGTCCATGTTTTTCCCTTGGTTTTTGGAGACCGAGGCTGTGTCCGAAATCACATACTTCCTTACTATGCATAAAACAATATGTGATAAAAGAAGTATTCACACTACTACCAAGAGTTGGTGAAAATACCAGGATACTACTTCTGAAGTGTGCATATGATGGACACTTTACTATCCCATGAGGCCATGGGTGAATGACGCTGATAGGTCACATGATAATGACAACATGATGAATGTAGTTTGTTCAGATTACATTCATACTATATAGCACATATGTTTTCAACGGTTGCTAAGTAATTACTAATTGAAAAATATAGCTGCAAGCCGCATTTATCGGGTTCAAACGCGTTAAGGCCTTTAAACACATACATAAAAGGGTATTGTTTTATTTAGCAAGCCTGTTACCACCTAGATCAGACAAAAAGGCAATTTACAAGGGGGTAATCCAGCCCCCGGAAAGCGTACCTTCCATAGGGGCGGCCATTGCAAACCAAGCCATCACCTTCTGTTAGCATCCCATTGACTCCCATTCATTTTGGCGTCACTTTAACAGTGAATAACTTTACATCTGAGGCTTTTAAAGACTCCATTTGTCCATTGTTTATTTCTAAAGAATTTTACCTTGTATCTTACACTATCGCCCCATAGAAGCGTTTAAAAAAATGAATAGGCTAACGATTACGTCATAACCACGCGACTCTCTTCGCATAGTAGAGAAATTACCGTATAGACAGGAGGAGAAGCTCGCGGGCAATCTTTTACTGTCTATGAGGCAATCGGGGGGACATGGAGGCATAAAGTCTGATAAAGTCAAGGGAGAAGCATGGGGAAGCCCATAGAGAGCCAAAAGCAGCGGGACAAAATATTTCAACGTGATTCAGATTTCACTTTGCACAACTACTAGAAGACTTACAACTGTCAGACAGGTTGTGCATGTCACATCTATGTGGTCAAGCTCAGTCTGAGTCTGCGCAGTTCGCTCAGCCATCAGGAAGGGAGAGCTTCTAACGGACTTCACTTTCCCACGTCGAAGTCTATGGGGTCGCTGTGTCCATTTCTTTTACTGTCTATGGCAATTTACTAAGGAAATATATGTTTTAAAGCTTTTCCGACATGAGCCAAAAGCCTAGGACTAATTCGCGAAAGTAGGTTTTTGAAATAATCTCCAATATTTCATTTCACAAAGTCATTTCATCAGTAATTTCACAATTTATGAATTCTGAAAGATGCTTTGAAGCAATCTGTATTATATAAATGAATGTGACTTGACTTCTAAATAATAAATCATCCAGTTTAATGGCATATATAAGTGAAGGAAACTCGATCGCCCCATCGAGTTAAGCATACTTGCAATGCATTGGCTAAGAATTAGCATACTTGTGTAGAGCATTTTGACAATGCCATTCATTTTTTCCCATGTTCCTTTGGTAAACACTTTATTTTAGGCTGGCGTTCTTTTCCAGGCTTTTCCTGACAACTTGCTGGCACCATTAACAACAGACTGGAAGACAACAGGGTCGACATTTCTGCTTAATGCTGTTTCAGTAAGTAATCATTTTTAGATGTTTTTTCTTTACAGTTGGAAATGTCAGCATGACCATGTGAGTTCAGTTATTTTGGGTTTTAAAATAAAATAAAAAAACAAACTGTGATTCACTGTGTAACATTTCCAACATGACATAAACTTACATGTGGATTGTGCAGCTCCTCATGCGGACGCTTTCTGTGCCAAGTGGGTTATCTGTGGACAAACCAAAAATGTGTTCTGTTTGAGTGAAAAGGAGGTACCAGTGAGCCACATGGAGACTGAAAGCATTTGTTTTTGTCCCGTTCCTACAGGAATCCTACCACAGATATTCCAAACATTCATTACGGAAAGACTTCTTCTTGATCACACAATAAATGGAGAAACACTCTGTCATCGTGCAATGCACATGATATAAAAAAATATATAAACATTCTGTATGATTTGTGCAATTATTTTGGAAATCACTTTTACCCAAAGCAAGTCTGAGTTTAGCATTGTTAATTTTGTGTAGCCCGATCTTCACTTACAGTTTAAAGTGCCCTGTTACGCTGTTTTAAAGGCTCCCAATTCTGTTTTGGATCTCCTACAAATGGTTTACATCCATCCAAGGTCACAAAACACTTTAATTTCTTTCATAATATACATTACAGCATCACCTCTTCTTCTCACAGCGTCTGAAACGATTCAAACAAAGATTCTTAACCCATTCTTTTCGAGGGCCTACTCTGCTCTGATTGGTCAGATGGCCCAGTCTTTTGTGATTGCTCTACTCTGCTCTGATTGGTTAACCGCTCAAAGCATGTGTCGGAAACCAAATACCCATTATATTGAATTTCAGCTCTTGATAGACAGTGATACAAACAGTAACTATGGCATTGGTTTTACAGTCTCAATCTCATCTTTTGGAAGTGCATCAAAGTGGATTTGCTTTGGCAGCAGAAAACGTTCTTCTTGATCACAGGCAGAAACTTAATATAGACTTCCGTTATTCAAATAAGTTACAAAGGTTTGTGCAGGAAGTAAGACTGTTATTACTGGTGATTAATTTCAGAATCATTCAGAATTTGTACTTTCTTTTGGGAGACAAAAACTTAATTTATCTGCACTTACATCTTTGAAACTTTGCAGACCTTTTACATTCAAAAACAGACTACAGGTCCTTCTCAAAAAATTAGCATATCATGAAAAGGTTCTCTAAACGAGCTATTAACCTAATCATCTGAATCAACTAATTAACTCTAAACACCTGCAAAAGATTCCTGAGGCTTTTAAAAACTCCCAGCCTGGTTCATTACTCAAAACCGCAATCATGGGTAAGACTGCCGACCTGACTGCTGTCCAGAAGGCCATCATTGACACCCTCAAGCGAGAGGGTAAGACACAGAAAGACATTTCTGAACGAATAGGCTGTTCCCAGAGTGCTGTATCAAGGCACCTCAGTGGGAAGTCTGTGGGAAGGAAAAAGTGTGGCAAAAACACTGCACAACGAGAAGAGGTGACCGGACCCTGAGGAAGATTGTGGAGAAGGACCGATTTCAGACCTTGGGGGACCTGCGGAAGCAGTGGACTGAGTCTGGAGTAGAAACATCCAGAGCCACCGTGTGCAGGAAATGGGCTACAGGTGCCGCATTCCCTAGGTCAAGCCACTTTTGAACCAGAAACAGCGGCAGAAGCGCCTGACCTGGGCTACAGAAAAGCAGCACTGGACTGTCGCTCAAATTTTGCATGTCATTCGGAAATCAAGGTGCCAGAGTCTGGAGGAAGACTGGGGAGAAGGAAATGCCAAAATGCCTGAAGTCCAGTGTCAAGTACCCACAGTCAGTTATGGTCTGGGGTGCCATGTCAGCAGCTGGTGTTGGTCCACTGTGTTTTATCAAGGGCAGGGTCAATGCAGCTAGCTATCAGGAGATTTTGGAGCACTTCATGCTTCCATCTGCTGAAAAGCTTTATGGAGATGAAGATTTCGTTTTTCAGCACGACCTGACACCTGCTCACAGTGCCAAAACCACTGGTAAATGGTTTACTGACCATGGTATTACTGTGCTCAATTGGCCTGCCAACTCTCCTGACCTGAACCCCATAGAAAGTTGAGAGACGCAAGACCCAACACTCTGGATGAGCTTAAGGCCGCTATCGAAGCATCCTGGGCCTCCATAACACCTCAGCAGTGCCACAGGCTGATTGCCTCCATGCCACGCCGCATTGAAGCAGTCATTTCTGGAAAAGGATTCCCGACCAAGTATTGAGTGCATAACTGAACATAATTATCTAAAGGTTGACTTTTTTGTATTAAAAACACTTTTCTTTTATTGGTCGGATGAAATATGCTAATTTTTTTAGATTGGGGTTTTCATGAGCTGTATGCCAAAATCATCAGTATTAAAACAATAAAAGACTGGAAATATTTCAGTTGGTGTGCAATGAATCTAAAATATATGAAAGCTAAATTTTTATCATTACATTATGGAAAATAATGAACTTTTATCACAATATGCTATTTTTTTTAGAAGGACCTGTATATTACACACTACATGAAAGGTAATATCTGAAAAAAAGCATAATATGGGCACTAAGATCCAAAAGCAAGAATTAGGTGGTTTTAAGGCTCAAGTGACCTAGTATTATGCGACTCTTTATTATTATAACTCTTTTGGTAGATTTTATCAATACTTGAAATCTAAATGGAGTGAGTGATCCAACCAATCATATTTAGTTACAAAGAAGCCATGCTAATCATCTTAATAATTGGTGGAAATAAATTCCAACAGGACCTTGCAAAATTGTCCACCGTCTCGTCAAGCCAAACAGTTTAGAAAGTCACTGCGAGCCATGGAAAGATAGAGTTTTATGAGCCACATGCATTTTGTAACGTGGTGAGTGTATGCAGAAGTGAAAATGGAGGAGAAAAGCCACAAATTATGGTTTCTCGTGTGAGGTATAACACAGTGATCCATCGAGACAGAACCACGTCAGGAAGCTTGTGTTCCTGACAGTAGAGGTGTCGCAAAGTTTTTCCACAACAAGCATCTTTGTAGGCTTCACATATTACCGCAACGCTTCATCTATGCCCCTTTCGTTCTTGGCAAGAAAACCAGTAATAATATAACATTTCCTTCTGTTGAATGCCAGCTAAGACCTTGTTGAAATTGAAACGCAGCCCGGTCATAGACCTATTGTGTAATTGGCCTTGCATATGTCAACTAACGTATACTTATGTGCGATCTATACGCTTCTGGACTCCCTACAGAGTCGTCTTTACGGTATTGTGTAGTGTGGTCAGCGCTGCTCGCAGATGCACTGTGGATTCCCAGACGTCTTCGCCTCCTGCGGTCGGCCATCACCCAAAGGTGTTCGATGTTCTTGGCGGTCACAGTCGGGCTGTGAGCCTCGTGGTTAGTGTGGCTGCATTTAGATTTGCGGCTATCTGAAGCTTTTCTTGGACCCTCACTGCTGTGCACACTGGCATGATGGAGCTGTTTCTTATGAGAACGGATCCAGGATATAACAAGATAGTCTTTGCAAACCACTGCAAATAGATTTACGTGGCCGAGAGAGTTGATCCGGAACTCTCTGTCGATGTTATCAGCGTCATATCGAGTACACACAGTTATTGGCATGACAGCATCTGAAATATAACTTGCTGCGGGTTCGATTGTCTCTACAAAGCAAAACAGAGTTGACGACAGCCACCCAAGCTTCATTGTGAAAGCAATAACAGCTTACATTTAAACAACCCCATATGCAAATCAATCAACTTTAAAGTCAACATGAAATGACAAGAAACACAGTTTACTTTCGTAATGTGATGTATAAAATGTGAAACTTGATTTATAGGATGCATATATACTTGTGTGTGTATATATATATATATATATATATATAATGCATGTATGTATGTATATATTCATGTATATATGACCCATATTTGACATTTAGTAAACACATATGTTAGTTCCATACTGAAGACAAATATGTGGATTAAGCAAGTAAGAAGGCTGTGTGCGTAACTATGTGCATGTGTGGGATTGTGGGAACTTCAATCATTCTACTGTCTCTTTGCTCCAGGGGTGTCGAGGATCTCGACATTGAAGCTTCATCATCTAAACCAAATGAAGCAATGCTGATGTGACAGTGAGACATGAGTCAGTATGAGTTCCCTGGAGAGATTCGACATGCATGGTGTATGTCATATTACTGCGGTCGCTTTAATGAGCTGATGAGTGACTGTCACGCAACCTGTCAAGAACACGTCCAGATCACATTTAACTCCAAAATGAAAATAAGAAGAAAAAGAGAGATTATATTTTGCTTAAAGACAATAAAGCCTTTTTTCCCCCATGGCAGTTAAGCTTCACCCTTTGTCATTATTAGTGTTCATTTTCAAAAGTACTGTAATCCAATTTTTGATGATGTATTTTTTGATGATGTATGATGGATAAGGATGATGGATGGATGAATGGATGGATTGGTGATAGATGGTGGATGGATGGATGGATAGATAGATAGATAGATAGATAGATAGATAGATGGATTGATTGATGATGTATGTTGGATAAGGATGATGGATGGATGGATGGACGGACAGATAGATGGACAGATGGATGGATTGATGAATGATGAATGGATTGATGATGAATGATGGATGGATGGATGGATGGATGGATTGATTGATGATGGATGGATTGAT
The DNA here is from genome assembly GCA_023029165.1 of Gobiocypris rarus. Classification (NCBI taxonomy): domain Eukaryota; kingdom Metazoa; phylum Chordata; class Actinopteri; order Cypriniformes; family Gobionidae; genus Gobiocypris; species Gobiocypris rarus. The sequence goes on along the minus strand of CM040913.1, from coordinate 7,380,012 downwards.
TGATTGATTGATGATGGATGGATTGATTGATTGATGATAGATGGATTGATGATGTATGATGGATGGACAGAGTGATGATTGATAATGTATGATGGATGGATGGATGGATGGATGAATTGATGATAAATGGATGGACGGATAGAGTGATTATTGATACTAGATGATGGATGGATGGATGAATTGATGATTGGTAATAGGTGATGGATGTATGGATTGATAATGTATGATGGATAAGGATGATGGATGGATGGATTGGTGATAGATGGGTGGATGGATGACAGATGGATGGATTGATTGATGATGTATGATGGATGGATTTATTGATGATGTATGATGGATAAGGATGATGGATGGATTGAGGTTGGATGGATGGATGGATGGATGGATGGATGGATGGATGGACTGGTGATAGATGGGTGGATGGATGACAGATGGATGGATTGATGATGTATGATGGATGGATTGATGATAGATGTATGATGGATGGATGGATGGATGGATGGATGATAGATGCATGATGGACGGATGGATTGATTGATGTATGATGGATGGAGGGATTGATTGATCATGGATGGATTGATGGATGGATGGACTGACAGATAGATGGAAAGAGGGATGGATGGATGGATGGATGGATGATAGATGGACAGATGGATGGATTGATTGATTGATGATGGATGGATGGATAGAGTGATGATTGATAATAGATGATGGATGGATGGACAGATGGATGTATTGATTGATTGATAATAGATGATGGATGGATGGACAGATGGATGGATTATAGTGAGAATGAGAATAACATTTATTTATTTATCAGTAACTACAGTGAGAATGAGATTCTTTTTTTTGCATCCAAAAATGAAGCCTAATTTCCCTAACTCTTCATTTCTTTTTATGTTGGTGTCAGGACAGGGTTCGCCACGCTACACATCATAAAGACTGAGACAGTAATTCAGCTGCACCTGCTCCTGTTCGGTCAGCTGGTGATGTGGAGCGTGTCGTCATCATCTCAGGCCATGACATCCAGAGGGAAACCGCATGGGAAGGTGTCTTTCCGTAGCCACCATTACGGAATTCTTCGAGTGTAGTGTGGCGGCCCGCATGGGGGAACAGACAGTTTCCATGGTGGCAGGAGTCGGAGCGATGACTGCGAGGCGGCCTGTAGATAAACAGAAAGAGTGACTCATGGCTAGACGAGCACATCGACGCTCCTATATGGATCTCTCCTCCATGGGCGCACGACTCGCCCCTGCTTTCCCGACGGCAGCTGATCATACCCACACCAAACCCAACCAAACCACGGCCGCTGCTCCCTGCACAAGCACACGCTAAAAAAAGGAAGTCCTAAGTTCTTTCTCATCTGCCCAGACAGACATTAGACATTAGTTGAGCGGAATAAATCGCCCGCCGCAGCCTCGGTTCCTCATTCGGGATAGCGGCAGGTTTTTATTTTGACCAGTTGTCTTTGGCCTGCTCTTGGATGTCTAGGAACCATCTATGGAAAAGCAGCCTGGAAATGTGAAAAGTCATCTTATGCTGTAAAAAGAAACGACAGTGATTATCAACAGGAAATCTCCACCAACGGAGATGATGCAACAGGGCAAGATGACGTTTCGGAGCTCTATAAGTGTAAACAAAACAAATGAAAGCTATTTTCTACAGAACATGTGATTGATAGACATGGAAAAGTCATGCAAATTAGTAAAAAGGTCCAACTCAATGGGCATTTTTATTATGAATATACATTTTTCCAGTTAACCCAAGATCTAAAATATTGTATTGGGTCAAAATTGTGACGTATCCTTAATCTTTATCCATTAAATCATAAAAATCATGGGGCCTTCATCAAATATTTTTGTGAAATTTGGAGTCAGAAAAGGTTGAGAATCACAGAGACTAAACAGAGACGTCATGGACACTTCTGATCTGATTAAGAGGAGAACGTGACCCCATGCAGTAGTCTATCGTTTAAATAACAAAATATTATTTTTGCCATTGTGAGGACATATATTTACACTAAATGTGCTTAATTTTCAAGTCACAATGCAAAATAATAAATATTAATGTGTTTTTATTTAATATTTTATTAAATGTTTTATTTAGTTTAGTTTTATTTAATTTTATACTTTCTATTCTATTTTATTTTGTAATGTTTATCTTATTTTATATTGTTTTTATATTGTATTTTGGTATGTTTATTTTATTTAATATTTTATTTTGTTTATTTTATTATTCATTTAATTTTTGTATTATATTTTATTCCATTTATTTTATTCTTGTTTATTATGTATTTTATATTATATTCTATTTTATTTAATAATTTTTTTGTTATTATTTTAGTTTTTAATTTTATTTAGTTTTGTTTATTTTAAATTTATTTTATATTTTGTTTTGTGTATTAAAGTTTTTATTCTATTCTATTTTATTGTGTTCAATTTTATTTTATTTATTTGTTATTTATTTTATTATTTTTAATTTTGTTTTCTAATTTATTTAAATTAAATTTATTTAAATTTAAATCTATTTGTATTTTTTTTTATTGTATTTGTTTTATTTTATTGTGAAACGTCACCTGAACATGTTCCGCGACATGAATATTGACATTGTTTAAGAACATTTCTCATTACCATATTTTGTTCAGGCAATTAAATTTTTTTGTACTCTTTATTATTCTCAATGGTGATAATCTAATGTATGTATTGTCAAAAGTGCTATACAAATACATGTGAATTGAATTTGAATTGAATGACTTTCCTCAGCATAAAGTTACAGTTCGACAAATACCACCATTATATATAAATACTTTTTTAAAATATTTTTTGCATATAGTTGAATGACTTTCTTTTTTTTTGCATCCTAAAAAGAATCCTTTCTGTTTCAGAGCTTGTTGAGCTCTACACGTGTAGAAATAACCCGAGGAAAGAAAATCTCACACATGCCTCAAAACTTCAATGATCTCTATGAACTCAAACACAATTCCTAATTAAATGCACAACCGATCTCCTGAGCTATGAAGGAGCAACCACTGAGCATTTTCCCTGGTAAACCTGCTGTTAATAACAATATATGCAATATCAATCACTGCCTACGCTGAGACCACACCACAAAAACATGTCATATTTTTAAATGTGTTAAACGCATCAAACAATGTAAATCTAGCATTATGGGTTTTTTCGACAAATCCACAAAAGCGTCAAGAATTCAGGGCCGTCTGGAGCTGGTGAATGTTGTCACATGTGTCTGTCTGTGCCTCTATTTTATGTTAATGAAGCAGTAATGCGTCCATTCTGTGGCAATAACTCACGCGTGTCAGATCTGTCCTCTCTCTCGAACCATCATCCTCCTGAAGACCCTTCACATACCTGCGATCTGACAGCCCTACACGAGGCATGGGAATGTGTGTGTCTGTGTGTGTGAGAGAGAGAGAGAGAGAGAGAGAGAGAGAGAGAGAGAAAGAATGTGAGTTTGTGTGTGTGTGTGAGAGAGTGAGTGAGTGAGTGTGTGTGAGAAAGAGAGAATGTGTGTGTGTGTGTGTCCTTGTTTATATTACATTGTGGGGACCAAATGTCCCCATAAGGATAGTAAAACCTGAGATCACCTACATTGTGGGGTCCAGCCAGCGGTCCCCAATTTTCAAAATCACACAGGATGAGTTTTTGAGAAAGTAAAAATGCAGAATGTTTCCTGTGATGGGTAGGTTTAGGGGCTGTGTGTGTGTGTGTGTGTGAGAGAGAGAATGTGTGTGAGTGTGAGTGTGTGTGCGTGAGAGAGAGAGAGAATGTGTGTGAGTTTGTGTGTGTGCGTGTGAGAGTGAGCAAGCAAGTCTGTGTGTGTGTGTGTGTGTTTCTGTGTGTATGAGAGCGAGTTTGTGTTTGAGCAAGTATGTGTGTGTGTGTGTGTGTGTGTGTGTGTAGGGAATCTGAGCGAGTGTGAGTACGTGAGCAAGTATGTGTGTGTGTGTGTGTGTGTGCGTATGAGAGCGAGTCTGTGTGTGTGAGCAAGTATGTGTGTGTGTGTGTAGGGAGTCTGAGTGAGTGTGAGTGTGTGAGCAAGTCTGTGTGTGTGTGTGTGTGTGTGAGCGAGTCTGAGTGTGTTGTGAGTCTGAGTGTGTGTGTGTGTGTGTTTGAGCAAGTCTGTGTGTGTGTTTGTGAGAGTGTGTGCAGAGAGAGAGAGAGAGAGAGTGAGAGTGAGTGTGTGTGTGTGTGAGAGAGTGTGTGTGTATGTGCAAGAGAGTGTGTGAGAGTGAGCATGTATGTGAGTGAGAGAGTGTGTGTGTGTGTGTGTGAGTGTGAGAGCATATATGTGTGTGTGTGTGTGTGTGTGTGTGTGTGTGTGAGAGAGAGAGAGAGAGAGCTTGTAAGTGAGTGAGAGTGTGTGTGTACATATATCTGTGTGTGAGAGAGTATCTCTGTGCCCGTGTGTGAGTGCGAGAGCGTATATACTATGTGTGTGTGTGTGAGTCAGAGTGCGTGTGAAAGAGAGTGTGCGAGAGTATGTGTGAGTGTGTGTGTGAGTGAGGGTGTATGTGAGTGCACGTTAGTGTGTGTGCGAGTGTGTGTGTGTGAGTGCATGTGAGTGTGTGTAAGTAAGCGTGTGAGTGCACGTGAGTGTGTGTGCGAGTGTGTGTGCATGTGAGTGTGTGTGTGTGTGCATGTGTTTGAGTCCGAGTGTGTGTGTGTGTGTGTGTGTGTGTGTGTGTGTGTGTGTGTATGTGTGTTCTTCTGAGTTTCTGGCTGTTTATTTGGCGTGTCGCTCCTTTCTGCACCTCTGAGGAATTTACAGAGATGATTATCAGTCTCTTCTCCACTGGGACACAATGTGAGTGAACTGCGAAAAATTTTTACTTGTTTTCCTGTACAAATATCTAAACATTCTTAAATCAAGATACATTTATTTGAGAAGCAAAATTACATAAGATATGAAATCTTGTATTCTAAAAAAAACTATCAAAATTGAGTGAAAGGGGAAAACAAGTGGGAAAGCGAGAATGATAAGTTAGAGGTAGTTGCTTGGGTCGCCATGGTGCTGGGATGTTGTGGGTGGCTGCCAGGATGTTACTATGTGGTTGCTAAGGAGGTCTGTAAGGTTGCTAAGGGGTTTCTTACTGGTCCAAGTGAAAAAAAGTCCCATTATCATCACTGGGATCCTCCTTGAATGAGCATCTGTGGGATTTATTAGCTGTGCTGATGAGACAAGTGACACTAGATGTCAGTGTTGGGTTTGACTCTCACCTCCAGCTCTTCAGCTCATTTACACCTTCTGTTTAACACAAACTCAAAACACTTGATATTTAGTGGTGGTTCCTAAGTCAAACATAATGATCTGATCATGCTTAGTGTTAAGTGATGTGATCAAACCCATAAAACGTGAGTGCTTTAATGTGCAATGTGCTTTAAAAAAACATACAAATAAACAATAACAACAAAATCATAGAACATCTTAAAACCTCTTAGAGAAAAAAAACCTGGTGGAAAGTTGGAAACCATGTGGAACTCCATAGCAACACCCTAGCAACCACATAAATATATGCTAAACAGCCGCAGAACACACTGGCAACCACATAAAAGACCATAGCAACACCCTAGAAACCACACAGCAATGTACAAAAAGCACATAACACACCTTAGAAAGTGCTGAACAACACCCTGGAAACCACTTAGAACAACACATTATCAACACCATGACAACCAGACATGAATATGTTATAAGAATCAACCTTAGCAACCGCAAAACACCCGGACAACCACCTAGAACACAATAGAAACACCCTAGCAACCACATAGTATACTAAAAACACAGAACACCTTAGGAAATGCAAAACAACACCCTGGAAACCATCAAGAACACCATAAAAACTGCATAGCAACACCCTAGCAACCGCATAGAAATATGCTATCACACTTTAAACATCCTAGGAAACACAGAACACCCTAGCAACCCCATAGAACACCATAGCGAAACCCTGGAAACCAACACCCTCGCCACTTCATAATCAACACCATAGTAACCACATAGGAATACATTAAAATACTCAACAACAAAACACCTTAGGAACTGCATAACACAATAGCAACACCCTAGCAACCACATAGCAATTACATAAGAGGAGCGAGCGAGACCGATGTGTGATTGAGATCTCGAGCTCCCCCATCCCTTGCTGGCTCCTCCCATGTCTCTCGCTCGTCATCCTCGCCACAGTAATGTACTTAAAAACAAAAATCACCTTGTGTGACACACCACCCTGGAAACCATCAAGAACACCCTAACAACTACATAGCAACACCCTAGAAACCACATAGAAATGTACTAAAAACAGAACACCTTAGGAAGTGCAGAACACCACCTAGGAAACCACATAAGCACCCTAGCAACCACATCGCAACGCCGCAGATACAACCTTATGATTACTAGTTTGGATCTTTAAATCACTATAAACACAGAGGATACATACATCCTTCCACAGATCTCACAGATGGATTGATATATCCTCTGTTTTTATAGTGTCTTATTGGAGATCAATCCAGGGGGCACATTTTACTTTTTAATGGATGTGTGTGTGTGTGTGTGTGTGTGTGTGTGTGTGTGTGTGTGTGTGTGTGTGTGTGTGTGTGTCTGAGAGATTGATCACATTGTGGGAGATTCCTACAGAATGCCTGGAATCTAATCTCAAACAGGACTGGAGAATATTATTGGCTTGACCTTCCACTGTCTGTCTCTCACATCAACACAAACATGACTGGGATGGTATCTATGTGCCATGTTAGTATTATGGTATTCAAAACCTTAAAATTAAAATACAATTGTATTGTGATCATTTATAGATGGGATCATGCATAGTATTGCAACATATGAAATTGATCCAATTTTATTCACGATCACATATATTCAAATACACCACACATACTGTGCCAAGCTTCGTGTCAGTGCTACTAAATACATTTGGTTATTTATTGCCTATCACATGACTAAACTGTATATTCTAAAGTGAGAATAACAAATGTACTTAACCCACATAGAACACCTTGGAAAGTGCAAAACAACACCCTGAAAATCACTTAGAACGACCTAGCATCACCTTAGAAACCACATATCCATGTGCTAAAAACACTCAAAACACATTAGAAACTGCAGAAAACCCAGACAACCATATAAGATACCATAGTAACACCCTAGCAGCCACATAGCAATAGGTTAAAAACACTTAGAACATCTTAGAAAGTGTGAAACATCACACTGTAAATCACTTAGAACACCCTAGCAACACCTTAGAAACCACACAGCAATGTGCTAAAAACCCTCAAAACACATTAGAAACTGCAGAAAACCTAGACAACCATATAAGATACCATAGCAGCACCCTAGCAACTACATGGCAATAGTTTAAAACACTTAGAACATCTAAGAAAGTGTGAAACATCACACTGGAAATCAATTAGTACACCCAAGGAACAACTTAGAAACTACACAGCAATGTGCTAAAAACACTCAAAACACATTAGAAACTACAGAAAACCCAGACAACCATACAAGATACCATAGCAACACCCTAGCAACTACATGGCAATAGTTTAAAACACTTAGAACATCTAAGAAAGTGTGAAACATCACACTGGAAATCAATTAGTACACCCAAGGAACAACTTAGAAACTACACAGCAATGTGCTAAAAACACTCAAAACACATTAGAAACTGCAGAAAACCTAGACAACCATATAAGATACCATAGCAGCACCCTAGCAACTACATGGCAATAGTTTAAAACACTTAGAACATCTAAGAAAGTGTGAAACATCACACTGGAAATCAATTAGAACACCCAAGCAACAACTTAGAAACTACACAGCAATGTGCTAAAAACACTCAAAACACATTAGAAACTGCAGAAAACCCAGACAACCATACAAGATACCATAGCAACACCCTAGCAACCACAACGCAATAGGTTAAAAACATTTAGAACATCTTAGAAAGTGCCAAATATCACATTGAAAATCCCTTAGAACACCCTAGCAACACCTTAGAAACCACACTGACAGCAATGTGCTAAAAACACTCAAGAAACAGCAGAAAACCCAGACAACTATAAAGGACATCTTAGCAACACCCTAGCAACCACTTAGCAATAGGTTTAAACACTGAGAACACCACACTAACAACTGTCTAAACACCCTAGAAACCACAAAGCAACACCCTAGCAACCACACAGTAACCACACAAGTTATCATATTGCCTAAAAAAAACACCAACACATCTTAACAGAAAAAGAAAGTCAGACATGCCGATGAGAATTTTCATGATTCGTTATGGTATCATGACATCCACGTCTCCTTATGAGTATATTTTCCTCTTCGCATCATCCTATTTCCTCCTTGTGTCTCTAACCTCACTAAACCCTCATACTCTAAAAATCCTCCCCCAACATCTCTCCGTTCCTCCCTTCCAAATCCCTATCCACCAAATTAACAGATCAGTCAAAGCTGACGTGATTATCAGGACGGGTTATCACCTCCTGTCAGCCTGCATTTGGCTGTTTGGAGCTCCAGAGGGCAAAAGCGTTATTCCTCTTAAACAGCCACATTAACACTGTCAGCCAAATCAGAACCTGTGCAAAAACATTCATATGAAATTTACTTTTCCTTTTTGCTTTTAAATCTGGTTTGAAATACATTTCATCTGACCTACATCTAAACACTCGTACTTGTAAATTCTGCAGCACTGAAAGTTTATAAAACACTAAAACACCATTGCCATTGACAAAGAGATACTGTAAAACAGTAATATTGTAATATATTATTACAATTTAAAATAGTTGTTTCCTATATGAATATATAGTAAAGTGTAATTTATTCCTGTGATCAAAGCTGGATTTTCAGCATCATTACTCCAGTCTTCAGTGTCACATGACCCTTCACAAATCATTCTGATATGAGAATTTGATGCTCAAGAAACATTTATGATTATTATCACTGCTTCAGATTTGTGTGTAAACCATGATACTTTTTCTTCAGGATTCCTTGATTAATAGAAAGTTTCTTTTGAGAACATTATAAAACTCCTTTCTGTCACTTTTGCTCTATTTAATGCATCCTTATTAGATAAAAGTATTCATTTCTCATCAAACCCAAACTTCTGAATGATAGTGTATACTATTAGTTTTCTACTATTTAGGCAGAACAACAATTTGAAGAGAAGCCATGAAAATCAACAAGATCAACATCTCATTACCTGAATAAAAACATATCTGGTTTGTAATGGCCACAATAACACAAGAAAACACGTTAAATGTGATCAAATGGACAGTGCTCTAAGCATTAGCAAAATCATGCAAATATGCTTTTCAAAACCAATTCCATGACACCTGCTGATTAAAGTGTAATTAGTATTTTCAGCGGGTCCCCCTGACTCTATAAAGACGTTTCTGGGTGCAGTGGCAGCGACTCGTCACGCAGGAAACAGTGATTACGCTCTGGTTTGTGGAATAGCAATTATGTGAACAGTGGCCTGTAATCTGTGGGATTTCCATGATACAATGTGTGTGTGTGTGTGTGTGTGTGTGTGTTTGTGGGGGCACACAAGAGATGGAAACACTCTCGCTTTTCCTTCTGCTTGGGCAAGGCAGTGGTCCGTGACACATTAGAGAGCTTCATATTTCCTGCGGCAGGTTCCAAAACGGACAAACGGTGGCAATGACAAATCATATTTGCATACAGACCCCAGTTAGTTCACAGACACATGGCAGATCGGCCAGAAAACATTTACGGTTTTCAAATGCAAATGTTCTAGAACCGTGTGCTGGAGACACACAATGTGACAAACTCCAGATGGTGATTCAGTGCCTTTATTGTTAAGGAAGACTAAAACTATAAAAAAATAATTGTATGTAACTGAAAAAAAAAAAAAAAGATTATTAGATTTAAAAAATAAAAACTAACTGAAACAAATAAACGTTAAAGGGATAGTTCACTTTGAAATTAAATTTTGATATGTTTTAGCTTACCGAGATGTAGGAGTATTTGTTTCCCCAGTAGTTTCAACTTTGATCATTTTAGGTCAAACCGTTCTTGTCTGTGCCTCACATAATGCAGGTCTATGGTCACCACCTCAAAGAGCACACACAGAGAAGTCCAAATTAAACAAGCCCCCATCGTAAGTACACACTGATGGCCTAAGACACGAAACGAGCGGTTTGTGTGAGAAAACGAACAGTATTTATATCATTTTTACCTCTTGTACACCACTACGTCCGACTGATCCGAGGGCGCGCGCGCGTGTTTCCTGTTGTGACATTTGTGCGTTCTGGCTTTAGTTTGTTCGTTTTCTTACACAAACCGCTCGTTTCGTGTCTTAAACGGTTGAACCTAAAATGATCAAAATTGAAACTACTGTGGAAACAAATACTCCTACATCTCGGATGCCCATGAGGTAAGCTAAAACATATCAACATTTAATTTCAAAGTGAACTATCCCTTTAATGGACTAAAATTATGTACTAAAATATACCCTGGCAACAACCTAGTCCTAAAACACCATAGAAACACCCTAGCAACTACACAACAATGTACTAAAAACAAATAGAACACCTTAGGAAGTGCAGAACAACACCCTGGAAACCACCTACCTATAACACTATAGAAACACCCTAGCAACTACACAACAGTGTACAAAAAAAAACACATAGAAAAGCACCCTGGAAATTACATAGCAACACTATAACAATGTGCTAAAAACACTCAAAACACCTTAGGACCAGCAGAGTAGCATGACCACCTAAAACACCATAGCAACACCCTAGCAACCACATAGCAACATGTACACCACAGGAATGGGAGAACACCACCACAGAAACCATCTAGAACACCCTAGCAACTTCACAACAACACCTTAAAATTGAAATAAAATGTAATTAAAGTTGTGTATTAAGATTTAATAATAATAAAAATGCAAACAGCACATGACAAAATCACCTATAATCACACTGAAAAATAATTATCTGTCAATCTGCACCTTTAAAAACACATTCCCACAGTTCTCCTGGAGATCTGATAGATGCTGTCTTTGACTAGAGTAAAGTTCATCTCGACTCTATAACCCTACCCAGACACCGTATTCATCTACACAGGCCACATTGAGCTCGTTGCCGAGGTGAGCTGGACTCTCTGTGACTCACTATCTGGCAGGGTTTCAAACTTGGCATAACAAACTGCCATTGTAACTTCCTGTCTTTAATCTGGGAGATCAATGCATGTGTCGTACTTCATCAAAACTCCCATAGTGCACACACACAGCCATCTTTTTGATCTCAGTCTCTTTTCAATGGGCTGTTTGATATGGGATAATATCTAACCTGAGCGAGATGAGTTGTGTAATTAAGGTGCGCACCTGTGCATGCCAGCGCCGCCCATCCCACAGGACACACTGCCCTATGCTACCCTCTTCAGTTCCACACGCATTTCTAGAAGAAACAGACAAAATATAACAGTTATAAACCTTTTCTCACTCTAAATAAAATAAAATCTATACACAAATTAAACAGAAATACATAGAACAATTTATAAAGTGCAGAACAACACCCTGGCAACCACCTAAAATACCATATAAACCCCCTAGCAACTACACAACAATGTATTAAAACACATAAAACACCGTAGGGAACGCAGTACAACACCCTGGCAGCCACATAGAACACCACAGAAACACCCTAGCAACTACACAACAATCTACAAAAAACACATAAAACACCGTAGGGAATGCAGAACAACACCCTGGCAGCCATATAGAACACCATAGAAACAACCTAGCAACAAAACAACAATGTATTAAAACACATAAAACACCATAGGGAGTGCAGAACAACACCCTGGAAACCAACTAAAACACCATAGAAACACCCTAGCAACTGCACAATATGTACTAAAAACACATGGAACACCTTAGGGAGTGCAGAACAACACCCTGGCAGCCATATAGAACACAATAGAAACACCCTAGCAACAAAACAACAATGTATTAAAACACATAAAACACCGTAGGGAATGCAGAACAACACCCTGGCAGCCACATAGAACACCATAGAAACACCCTAGCAACTACACAACAATCTACTAAAAACACATAAAACACCGTAGGGAATGCAGAACAACACCCTGGCAGCCATATAGAACACCATAGAAAAACCCTTGCAACAAAACAACAATGTATTAAAACACATGGAACACCTTAGGGAGTGCAGAACAACACCCTGGAAACCATCTAAAACACCATAGAAACACCCTAGCAACTACACAACATGTACTAAAACATATGGAACACCTTAGGGAGTGCAGAACAACACCCTGGAAACCATCTAAAACCCCATAGAAACACCCTAGTAACTACACAATATGTAGCCCTGTTGTACTCTATACAATAGCCATTTTTGGATGTGAAAATTCGCTAATGTGACCACACCTCTGACCATTTGGTTCAGAGCACAGAAAACAGATTTCTGTCAAGAAGAGTATTTACGTCAGGCGGGAAGGCTGTTTGCCCTGCTCAAGAGATGCTGGGCTCTTGTGTTTGGTTGGCCGAGTGGAAACCTCGTTGTGTTTGAGGACGATCCACACCACCGGTCCCGGCAGCTGGAGTCAAGCCTGTGGATTCACAGACCGGTTGTTGCTGGGATACGGCTGGACTGAACCGGGACAGTGACCAGTCCGGGCCCATGTTTTCAGGAACTATCTGAGACAGATTTAACAAACAAAGTCTGGTACTTTTATAACAGATGATAAATATTTATTAACCAACTTGAGTTTTCCAGGTTTTGCCTGATAACAAATCATGGGTTCATGTATTGCTAACATTTAGTTTAATTCTATTAAACACATGGCTTTTCTTACATTTCTTTTGGATTCTATCTTAAAGTAAATTAATATAAAACAAAATGTTGGGATATTCTGAATGTGCTGAAGATTAATTCATAGGGTTAATGATTTGAACAAAACCTTAACACTTAGTATTGGCAAAAGTATTAGTGATGCTTGACTTAGTAAACACCACTTACTAAATAAACTGTGTGTTCTGTGTATTCTATGTAATGCTGTGGATGTGTGCTTGATGAATCATGTCAAGCATGAGGGAAAAAAACACTTTTTAAATGTGAGTTCAACTTACTATGGCTGCATCCGAAATCACATTCTTCTCTCCTATAGCAGGTGATAAACAGTATAAGACAAAAGTATGTCCAAATTCACAGTACTCATAAAAGAGTAGTTAAAAAGTACCCGGATGACCTACTATCTCTGAAGTGTGCATATGGTGGAGACTTTACTATCCCATGAGGCCACGGGAGAAGATTTGTGAATGGCAGTAAAGCGACGCTGGTAGGTCACATGATAATGACAACATGTTGGGTTTAAAAATGTAATAACCTTTTTTAAATCAACGGTTAGATTTAAAATGTTAATTTAACAAATAAAAAAATTGATTTTAAAATTTTAAATCAATGGTTGGGTTTGAAACAACCCAGCATTTTTATTATTATTATTATTTTTTTTTTGTGTAGAATGTATGTTTTAACACTTGTGAATTAATTAAAATAACTTAAAAATGAAAATGAATTCAAAATAACTACTCAAGATATAGATTATATTTCTTCATCACGGCACCTGTTAGTGGGTGGGATATATTAGGCAGCAAGTGAACATTTTAGGAAAAATGGGCAAGTGTAAGGACTTGAGCGAGTTTGACAAGGGCCAAATTGTGATGGCTAGACGACTGGGTCAGAGCATCTCCAAAACTGCAGCTCTTGTGGGGTGTTCCCGGTCTGCAGTGGTCAGGATCTGTCAAAAGTGCTCCAAGGAAGGAACAGTGGAGAACCGGCCACAGGGTCATGGGCGGCCAAGGCTCATTGATGCACGTGGGGAGCGAAGGCTGGCCCGTGTGGTCCGATCAAACAGACGAGCTACTGTAGCTCAAATTGCTCAAGAAGTTAATACTGGTTCTGATAGAAAGGTGTCAGAATACACAGTGATCACAGTTTGTTGCGTATGGGGCGGCATAGCCGCAGACCAGTCAGGGTGCCCATGCTGACCCCTGTCCACCGCCGAAAGCACCAACAGTGGCACGTGAGCATCAGAACCGGACCACGGAGCAATGGAAGAAGGTGGCCTGGTCTGATGAATCACGTTTTCTTTAACATCACATGGATGCATGTGCGTGGCTTACCTGGGGAACACATGGCACCAGGATGGACTTTGGGAAGAAGGCAAGCCGGCGGAGGCAGTGTGATGCTTTGGGCAATGTTCTGCTGGGAAACCTTGGGTCCTGCAATCCATGTGGATGTTACTTTGACACGTACCACCTACCTAAGCATTGTTGCAGACCATGTACAGCCTTTCATGGAAACGATATTCCCTGGTGGCTGTGGCTCTTTTAACAGGATAATAGTTCAGGAATGGTTTGAGGAGCACTACAACAAGTTTGAGGTGTTGACTTGGCCTCCAAATTCCCCAGATCTCAATCCAACCAAGCAAACAAACAAGTCCGATCCATGGAGGCTCCATCTCGCAACTTACAGGACTTGCTGCTAACATCTTGGTGCCAGATACAACAGCACACCTTCAGGGGTCTAGTGGAGTCCATGCCTCAACAGGTCAAGGCTGTTTTGGCAGCAAAAGGTGAACCAACATAATATTAGGAAGCATTACTCATAATGTTATGTCTGATCAGTGTATATGTGACTACGGTCACATACAGAATTTCAATAGTTACATGAACATGAACATGCAAATAATTATAATCCATCAGCACATAAAATCATATAAAGTTAATTTAGAATTTTTTTCACATGTACCAAAACTAAAGCCTCTTGTTTGACTCACTGAAAAACCTTTGTGTATTGTGGCACTTCCGGTTACAAAGCACGCTTTGCAGAGCAAGAGCAAGAGCAAGAGCAAGAGCAAATTTGATATAATTCAATAGGGAAAGTGTGTGAAATGGGTTTATTGTAATTGATTGCAGTTGCAGATTTCACTGTAATATTGCACGGTTTACAGCCTTTTTACAAACATTGCCATTTGAGTGGGCATAGATGCAAACATTTGCACTAGGTTTACAGTTCAATGGCCTTGTTTTTACCACTATATCCCCCTCTGTAATGCAGTTTCTAACACAATTCATCTTTTTACTGAAAACAATCACAGCTGTCAAATTGAAGCGGTGTGGATGGAGCGTGAACGCACACCCTTCTGCTCGGCTACTGCTACTCACTTCTCCATTTAGCAGTGCAGCTAATCACAGCATAATGACTAAACGAGCGCTGTGACTCAGCAGGAAATGGCCAATGTGTTTAACATCCCAGTGGCTTCATGACTCACGGCTTTACTTGGCAAACGCACCCGCGCAGCTCAACCGTGCGCTAACTGAACGCACCACAGGAGCTTTCCCACAGACAGCAGGTGAAATGCCACTTGGGGGGAAATTTCTTCACGTTTCCAGTCTATCAGAAGAATGTTTCTTTTGGACATTTCCATGCGTTTTGTCAGACTTTTCAGAACGTTGAATGTTTGATTTTAGCATTGCCGAATTCCAGCTTTGTTGACAATCCAAATCTTTGCTGACTTTAGATTTGTTTTCATCAGTTTCTGTCTTCATTTCCATGTTGTATGTGTTTGAATTTCTGTGGTGTTTTAAACAGCTAACAGGGAATGTTCTCAGAACTTTGGCTAACGTTCTGGCAAGGTTCTTTCAAAGTTCTCCGGTAACATTCATAGAATGTTTGTTCAGAGTTAACTGGTCTTTAATAATTTGTTTTAAACTTTAGCACAAAAGCATTATTTAAACATATATGTTCCTTTAATGTTCACATAACAAACATTTTAAAAACATTTTAAAACACATGGCACCAGGATGCACTATGGGAAGAAGGCAAGCCGGCTGAGGCAGTGTGATGCTTTGGGCAATGTTTTGCTGGGAAACCTTGGGTCCTGCCATCCATGTGGATGTTACTTTAACACGTACCACCTGCCTAAGCATTGTTGCAGACCATGTGCACCCTTTCATGCAATTCATCTGTGTTTTCCGTAATTTTGTCTGGCCCAACCAGACATTTACTAAACAAGATGGGCTATTTGAACTTAGTGTAAATGGAATCTACTCCAGTAAACATTTCCCATGATTTATTATATCATGCCCAAAATGCCCCTATTTGGGTGGAAGCAAAACACACTGTTATTGGGTGTATCTTTAAATGCAAATGAGCAGCTGCTCCCCGCCCCCTTTTCCAGAAGAGGGCAGAGCCTTTACAGCTTGTGCCTCAGATACTCTGGCAACTAAAAACAGTCAAGTTCTTCTAACATGAGTGCCGCGTTTTTAGAACGGCGTTTCCTGCGCGAGATGCTGTAAAGACGTGAGTGCAATGGTCAAACACTGTCTGTTTAGTGTGTTTTATATAGAAAAGCAATACAGCCAACAACAGAACATTTAAATAGTCTCTGCTACGTGATAAACATTCTTGTGTTTCCACCATAGACGTCACCCATAAGTTTCTAAAGAAAGTTTTTGAAGTGTAATGTCGGCCATTGCGATCTTGGTAGCACGTCACCGCTTGTCACTCCAGGATAACTGACAATGGGCAAAGAGGCGGGACGTGGGCGGAGCGGAGGTGACGCGATGACTAACAGACAGCAGACAAACGTCAATTCACCTGCCACTCAAAGTGGCCACGCCTTTAATTATGCAGAACTTTAGGTTTTATATGATGTAGATTAATGAGTTATAAAAAAATTCACCCCCTCACAGTTGTCATGAAGGGCAAAATTAGCCGTATAGACCAAAACCACCCTTTGTCCCAGGCTGTAAACATGTTTTTTTCTACTGTAAATTTGGGCATTTTAACATGGGGATCAATGAGATTCTGCTCCCTTCTGGAACCTTCCTCTAGTGGTCAGTCGATGAATTGCAGGTTAAGTCACTTCCGTATTGGCTTCAAGAGAAACTGGGGGAGGTTGCCATTTGGTTTCCACCAACTGCTCTAGTGAGGAAATAACCATGGTGGACTGTGTTCAGATCACTGAGGGGAGGGGCTATGCTAATAGGGCAGATTGAGTCACTAGTTGTGGGCGTGGCTTGTTACAGTGTGACGTCACAATGTTTAGAAAACGCAAACGGCTCATTTTGAGATACTGTTTATGATTTATGCGGAATATAAAAAATATATTTAAAAAAGTGAGTGGATTTTAACCTTTATATGGTGGTTGTGTAACACCGCCAATACATTTATGTTTGGCAGCGGCTATTTACACTAAGTGCAAATAGTGATATATTGTGTTTACGCTGTATTTTCTTTGCAATAATTGTAAATAGTAGTTTGATGCTATTTATGCCTCAGATACCTCAGTGTGGCTGAGGGCGGAATCAGTGTAAATAGCGTCTGCTAACAAGGCGTCCTATTTGCACTGTGTAAACAGACACTCTGTTTATGTTCAAACATCATAGAATCCTGATATTTTTGTGGAAACCACAATACATTTTCTTCCAGGATTCTTTCATAAAAAAATCTTTTGTAGCATTATACATGACTTCAATGTTAATTTTGATCAATTTAATGCAAAAAGGCAAAAATTTCTTTCAAAAAGGCAAAAAAAAAAAAAAAACATGTTTCTTTTCTTTGGTTGTTGACAGAAAAAATGTCTCTGCATTAATTTCCAATTCAATGTCAAATGTTGCATATTTTTGCAACTCATTTAATTGTTGTTGTTTTTTTACCCAAGCCTACAAAAGTCCCAAATGAAATTGTTTGCATTATTATTCGTGATTTGCATGCTCTTTGCATGACTTAAAACAACATATTTAACATGCAACCAGAAACGACTGTTTAGATGTACAGGATAATTGAGCAGAAATCACATTTTTTTCTATAATGATCACCTTTAAAAGTGGCCCAAAATCGCATGCATTATTGCAACAATGCATGCAACAAGTTACAAAATCATTCTTATATGCTGATTTGCTGCGCAAGAAACATTTCTGAATATTTTTGTGGAAACCACAATGCATTTTTTCATAAATAGCATTCATTTGAGACAGAAATCTCTTGTAACATGATACAAGTGAAATAGAGCATGCAAATCACAAGAATTAATGCAAACTGTGTTTGGGAAAGGTATTGTTTTCACATTCGATTCAGTGCGATATGAAATGCGGTATTTTTGATGCATGTTTGGTCTGACACAAATAATATGAGATTGTGAGCCTGGGCTTGCCGCTGATGTTTGTTCTGGCAGGACCGGAGGATGTTTTTCCTCTCGGTCCACTCCCTGCCAGACTCACACGACACATTTCAGATCTGTTTGTTGTTCTGAGGCCTCGTGCCATGTACGTTTTACGATGTTTAGGAAATTATTATTTTTTTCTGATGTTTGCGGTCCGCTGCATGAGCTTTGCATGATAAAATATTTTTCTTTCGCTCTGACTGTTTGAAACGTATAATTAGCAATTAAGCCGATGCTGTTTTCTTGGCAAGCCATCTGACTTGCAATATTTCCCCCTCCCAGAAATGATCCTGCTGCGCTTTTGATGACCTAGAGTTTTGTTCTCAGAAGAAAAGCAAATATAGGATATTGATCTACTACACCAAACGACAGCGCTCTTATTGCCTTTTTCAAATAAATTACAAAATGCAAACGCAACAACCTGAGGGAGCGCCTGTAAATTACGCTCACGGAAGATTCATTTCTCTCTCTGTAAATCTGCTTTAAAGCTCACGGTGTCGTCCCTGTGACAGTGACCTCTGACCCCGTGCCGTGAGAAAAGCGTCCTGCGGTCCGAGCGGCTCACTACAGTCTGTCAAGCGTTCAGGCATGGGAATCCTTTGTCGTGGTTTGGTCTGCATGGCGGGCCACAGCTGTTTTGTTTTTATTTTGGACGATGAGGAGTTCAGGAACTTCACCTTTTGCCAACATTTAATTAGAAAAACAAGCGTGCTTTGAAAACGCTCGACTGCCATTAGGATAAACGCAGAAACATTTTAGTTCGGATGCCATATTTGCTCATCACAATGCCTAAATGACATTTCTTGCCAGACTGAAATGAAACTGTCATTATTTACTCACCTTGATGTCGTTTCAATCCTATAGGAGTTTCTTCTTACTTCACTACGGTCACCTTTTGTGATCTGTGGGGGGAACACAGCATGAAATTAAGCCAGAATATTCATTTTAACATGGAAAAAGAAGTTTACTTCAGCATAATTTAAAAAACAATACTTCTTATTGAAAGGATATACTTAAATACAAACTGAATATAATGCTGTCGGCCCTATCACATCGATGCAACGTGATGCCAGGCGTGACGCAAGTATGTTTTGCTAGTTTTAGCCTGATGCCGTTATCATTTTCACGTTTGTATTGTTTAAATAGCAAATGCACTGGCGCATCTGTTCACCCATGGGCGTCTGGTCTGAAAACCAGGTGTGTTCAGGCGCAATGTTGGTGTGTTGCTATTTTGAGGAACTAAAAAAGACTGCACCATTGACCAACAAAAACCTGGACTAAAGTCAATAGCGCAGCATTTTTTGTGTTATTTAAAGGGTGTTAGTAATATGCGCCTATGGGCGGGTGAACAAAGTGCATACACTCTGCTTATTACACACATAGGGATGCACAGCAGCACACACATTTATAAATATTTAAAAATAAAGGGAATAAAATTCCTCTCTGCTGAAGTGTTCAATCTTAGCGAATCCGCTATGGTGCAAGTGCAACTGGCTTTTAAAGGAAAGGGGAGATGACGCCCAAAGCACTCATTGAGAGACTAGGGACAACCCTTTTGTACCATGCGCCTACCATTTTTTCCGTTGTTATACTAGCAAAAGTGGATTCGGAAGTGCACTTGCGCCATGAGCTTCAGACCATGCACCCAGATCATTAAAATAAGACTCTTAAAAGGTACACTAGGTGCATGCATTTTACAGAAGAACATTGTATTGGTTGTACTTTGGCTCTGCAGATGAATATCACTCTTCTCAATAGATTTGTATTTAAATATATTTAACACTTAAAATTATAATCAAGTACTTTTTATAATCATGTGATTGTGCTTCTTTAAAGCACAGCAAAAGATTATTAAAACGATTTCAAGTAAGACTTTTATTTTGCCATTAAAAAGTACATTTTTTAAAAGTGTGTTGAGAAACTATCATGAAAGGACACTTAAGTGGCCTTTTATGTAATTAATATAATGTTCTACAAGTACATTTATATTTACTGTATATATATATATATATATATATACACACACACAATTATATAATGTATATCTACAAGTAGCTTTTTAAAATATAAGATTTGAAGTACACTACAAGCACACATTAAATACAATTTTGTGCATACAGGCATACATACATACATCAAACATGCATACATACATGCCCACGTATTTTAATGAACTCCAACTTTAAAATCCATCCTGCTGTGTCTCATTTGCAGCTTTATATTGTGTTAGAGTGTATATAGAGTGTGATTTCCTCTTGCAAAGACTGACGGTTTTCATTGTGAAGTGTTTTCTTCTCTGAGGTTTGTCTGGATGGTCTGATTCAGTTTCTTTGGTGTTTGAGAAGTTCATTTTCTTCTGCTTATGTTTGTAGGGTGAAGCCCTGGGTCAGGAGTGGGTAATATTTAACCAGTGGTAGGATTCGTCAGGGTGGTGGAAGGGTTTGGTGAACATTTTATATATTTTGAACAAAAGGACACAATGCACACACACTTTTTTCATCCGTGGCTATTTGAGTGTCCTAATAAGAAAAGCAAACACTTCTCATACATGCACATATACATATTAATCAGACGCGAGTTTGATAAGAATATTAGATTGAATAATGTTGTATTTAACATTTGAAATGGAAGAATTAATAATAAAAACAAACCAAGCAACAAAATAATACTTAAAAGAAAATATTAAATATTTTAAATGAAATGAAATGAAATGCAGAAGGCCGTATAAGTAGCTGTGACTGTATCAGAAATAGTGGCGTGTCTCTTTAAACACCGAGCTCAGAGTTAATTTCCAAATGCAAAGGGAGGTGGTCAGGAATGCAAGGGAGTTGAACATTGATAGAAGATGAATTGATATTCATAAAGCATAATGTCTGAGGTAATACTCAAAGGTGTGAACACAGTAATGGAGAGAGCCGTGCGTGTGTCATACGGGACGCTTCGAGCTGCCAGCACAGATTATTACACTCCTCTTAATGTATATCTCTCCCGGGGGTCAAAGGTCAGATTGCTCACTTTCAGTGCAGCAAGAGATGGGCTGAAGTTGGAAAAGCATACTAGCTTCTTACTCTAAATAGGATCTCTGCAGTATGTGTATGCTAATTTTCTGTGTGCACAGAATACATGGATGATCTACTACGTTTGTAGCATTGTGCATAAAATAGAATAAAGCATCCTGCAAAGAACACCATATCACTCGACTTAACCTGACAAATCACATTTGCATTAATAAAAAGTTTAAATAGATTTTAAATATCACATTTAGGCCCTGTCCACACGAAGCCAGAGCTTTCCCAATCCGATATTTTTTTCCCCTCGTTTCAAGAAATATCTGCGTACACATGAGAGCACTGAAACGACTCAAAACGATGTAGCATACATGCCAGAGCAGTGTGTGGCGCTGTAATTCTTCCACATAAATACACTCAAAACAGAGAAGAAGAGTTGTGGCTAGAAGGGGTAGAGCAACGGTAGGAGGTGAGGCAAAAATCGCACAATAAAATAACAATAAATACATTTGCAATTTACCAGATGTGTTTATTAACGCCTACACTTAATCCCAACCCTAAACCTACCCTTACAATAATGCAAATACAGTAATTAAATGACGCAATATTGATGTGCGCATGCCTAGTGCCTGTAGTTGTATCCCGATCTAGTCTTTCGCGTTTGGGACGTGGTGCGATGACATCATCGCTTCACAAAATATACGGATTGGCTGTACACACGAAAACGCAAGGGTGTCGTTTTCAGATTTATCCACTCTGGGACCCGGTTTCAAAAAAATATTGTTTTCATGCTCCCAAAACGCCAGATCCGTGTGGACAAAACGCTGATACGTTACAAAATGTATAACTATACAGCTAAACGGGTCTCCGTGTGGACGGGGCCTTATTGTGCCTGTAGAGATCCAGTAGCACACACTCACTCACTCACTCGCTCGCTCACTCGCTCGCTCACGCACACTGTCTCTCTCTCTCTCTCTCTCTCTATTTCTCTTTATCACTCCACTCCCCCACACACACACACTCTGTCACACACACACACACACCACACTCACTCTCTCACACACACGCACGCACACACACACAGACTCTCTCTCTCACTTTCTCACTCTCTCTCTCTCACACACACACACACACACACACACACACACACACACACACACACACACACACACACACACACACACACACTCACTCTCTCACACACACGCACGCGCACACGCACACACACAGACTCTCTCTCTCTCACTTTCTCACTCTCTCTCTCTCACACACACACACACACACACACACACACACACACACACACACACACACACACACACACACACACACACACACACACACACACTCTCTCATATATATATATATATATATATCAGAATAATCAACATTGAGAGTACAGGCATAAATTAATAAATAAAAATTAATTATTATTATTATTTTAAAAAAAATAATTTACCCACAATCTATGAATTGACTCTATATGTCTATAAATCTATAATATTGATATTTTATTTCATTTTTGATCAACAGTGGTGGAAAAATGTGTATTTTTTAACATTAAAAAAAGAAGACTAGTATTCCATTCCAAACACAGCCAAGAAAAAAAACTCATTATTCAGAGACAAAATATTAAAAGGAACAAAATGTTCCAGACCAGATAGTTTGTGTAAACATGCCTTATCTGTGCATCCAAACTGGTTTATTAAATTTTATTGGCAATCAACCTCAAAAAGATTTTCTCATAAACATTAATTAATTTATTATTTTATGTATTTTTGCATTGCTCCACCCCAGTGTTTTATTTCGACAAAACGGCCATTAAACACGTTTGTTTTGAGCTGTAGGTCACAGGTTATGTGTGTAATGTTTGCTCAGGGCTTCAGACGATAAACTGATAACCTGAAAACAAACGTTTGATTAGTCCCGTGCTTTTGTCTGGACGTCAGAGTGTGTTTGGGCTGTTTTGAAACTATCCCGACCTCCAATTCATGAAATGCTTTTGGTTTCAGTGTTTGTTCCAAAAAAGCAGATCCATCTTGATTATGTTAGTTTACATTTGAAAGGCTGGTTTTAATGTTTGAAGACGAATCTTCACTTGAATGATGTTTCGGCGGTGAATGTGACGGCCCGTCATTTGTTATTGGAAACAGCCGGGAAAATGTTGTGTCAGATTACCTAATTGAAAGCATCCAGTACATTTGTCTGTAGGAAGGTGACGTGCTTGAACACGCTGGTCAAAACTCAGCCTGGCAGCTGTTTATTTGCACATGTGAATCTGATAAATCAAGCCGCTGTGATTTAGGAAGCGAGAAACATCCAGAAAAGCCGTCATTTTTAGAAAGAATTTTGCAGGGAAAGTCTTTAACAGAAATGAAATGAATTGAATGAATGAATGAATTCAGAGAATTGTGAGGAATCAGTGAGATTTGAACAACTATCTTTAATTTTTAATTGCCAAATTTTAGTTTCTGTAAGATAATTAAATGTGATGAAGCATTAAAGCGTTTAATTTATTGGATTATCCAAAGACAACAGTCCACATAATATATAAAACATTCCAACACTGGACAAAATTTCCAGCAAACTTTACTAGATCTCAATACGTTACTGTCATATTTAATCACTCATACTGTAATACAACATTTTGGACATATTGCATACTCTTAAAGGGACAGTTCACCCAAAAATGAAAACCCCTGAAGCCGTGTGGAGCACTTTTATAATTGATGGAAAAAAAATGTGGGGCTTTAAATTTTGGCCATTTTAAAGCTTGGAAGAGCTAGGACATATTTTAAAATAAATAAATCAGATTGTATTAATCTGAAAGAAGAATATCATATACAGTACATCTAGGATGGCTTGAGGGGGAGTAAATCATGGGGTAATTTTATATTTTGGGTGAACTATCCCTTTAAGGTCCATTCACACCAATGACAATAACTATAACGATGTATAAAAGTTCTAAAAAACGTTCTAAATTTAAAAGAATAGCAGAGTCTATAGCAATAACGCCACAGAGAAACTACAGTGTTGGAATCACTTTCAGGATGATCTTTTCCAGCTGATGAATGATGAAAACACTGACAGCCAATCAGAATCCATCCTGCTTTAACTCGACATTTAAAGCGACAGACTACAAAACTGTAGAGCGCTTCGAATAAACAGAACATAATCGTCTGTTGGTGTGGAGCAAGTGTGCTGTACGAGTCCTGAAAAGTGAAGCCAAAGCGTCTTGTTCGCCCCCAGGTGGCTGGTCCCAGTATAGCTCATAAACTCCGCCCCCTCCATGTAATGTATTTGGGCATAGAGACAGAGCACATTTAGGCCACTTCCACACGGGGGGTGGGGGACAATCCAACGCTCTCCGTTGACTTTGTATTGCGTTAGGTGGACTCCTTGTCATTTCTGACTTATGACAAAAAACAGAACAATGTCTAAAAGTTGAAATGAGACCAGGTGTACAGCAAAAAAGCTAAAAACCCCAGAACTACGTGTTTATAAGATGTTGACCAAAAAAACCCCGAAATACCTGGATACAGGCAATAACACCTGAGGCTTCATCAGGAAGAATGGGTGAATTTTGGGATCCTGACACTTAGTATGCCTCAGTATGCCTACGTGTGCAGTAAACATTTTGTTACTGGTAAGTCAAATATCCAAATGTCAGTTTTATATATTATATTTGAGCATATCCTGTTGCCGATTACGTTCCCCTCCAGTGGGCATAGTTCTCAGAGTAATTTGACACTTTGCACTCCGTCTCAATTGCCTGTATCCACTTTTGTGTCCATAAACGCTAGGGTTTTTTTGGATGTAGTTTTGTGATTGTCACATATAACAAAAAAAAGTCACAATGTCTAAAAGCTGATAAGTCAGAAATGACAAGGAGGCCGCCTCACGCAAAACAAAGTCAATGGAGAGCGTTGGATTGTTTGCCACCCTGGCGTGGGCGTGGCCTTTAAAGTGCTCTGTCTCTATGCCCCAAATACATTACATGTAGGGGGCGGAGTTTATGAGCTATACTGGGACCAGCCACCTGGGGGCGATCGAGACGCTTTGGCTTCACTTTTCAGGATCTGTGTGCCACACTTGATCCACGCCAATAGACAATAATGTGATAATATTAACGATAAATGATAATGCGGTGGGTGTGGTTTTCAGATTATGACGCATATCGCTGTCTCTATCGACAAACTAAACAATGCTTAAGTTCAAGTGTTCGTTTTGTAAATGATTCACAGCTTCTCTGATGCACTAATGGATTTTTTCAGGATTTTTGGGAGGAGATTGTAGCTTGAACTTTATTTCTACATTTCCAGAATTGTTTATTTCACAGATGTATATAGAGTTGTTCGGCAGTAAGCGAGTGTATAACGATATAACTATATTAGCATCCACACCAACGCACAATATCTTTCTGTTCATAATAAGCACGCTGCAGTTTTGTCGTCTGCCAATTTAAATGCTCAAGCTCTTCAAAGCAGGATGGATTCTGATTAACTGTCAATGTTTTTATCATTCATCAGCTGGAAACATTTTTTGTTAAAGTGATTCTTCTGTGCCATTATCATTATAGTTGTGGTGTTGAATCATCGAATTAGAATATCTTTATCATCATAGTTATCGTTCTTGTTTTTCTACTCTTAGATAACCTTTATTTTACACATCAACTATAATCCAAGATAACAAAAATACATTCTAAGAACTTTTTGCCAACGTTCCAATTGAGAATGTTCTGAGCGTTCTAAACGTCCAGTTTTATAAATGTTTCAAAACGTTCTTGGTTACGTGAATGTTAAGGGACCATTCCATTTTTTCATTCTGCAAACATTATGGGATCGTTACTTTTCAATGTTCTCGGAACATTCGCTAAACGTTTAAAGTTTGTTCTAAAACGTTAAGAGGAACGTCCAACTTTAATGCTTCAGAAGAAACATTCCATAAACAATGTATTGATAATGTTTTAGTGCTAATGTTTTGAGAACATAATTAAAGACCAGATAACATTGAACGAACATTCTATTATCATAACAGGAAGAACGTTTGTTCATAACTTTGAGAGAACCTTGGCAGAACGTTCCCTTTAAAAAACAAGCTCTATAATTTGGTTAAATGTGTCTTTCAAAAACGTGAACCTGTCGGTTTGCAATGCAACTGAAAACCTGCTATATTTCATTCATCCTTAAAGGGCAGGAGTTCCTGCTGGGTTACTCAACACAGTCAGAGTTTTATATTTCTGTCCTTTATTGAAAATTCATGAATTCATTGTGCGTGGCGGAAATGTGGCTGATCATGACGATGACGCATTTTTCAGGAAGGAAATTATGATGGCACTATGGTCGCGTATGCATGCCGGGTTCAAACAGTGGGTGTCCACGTCTCTTCAGACCTCTACTTCATCCTTCAAGCAGCAGGGGATACAAAACACATCGAATTAATCCGACTCGTAAAAACGGGTTGTCTGAAAGGGTTTTGTGGGGACTCCGAGAGGGGGTAACGCTCGGTGTTGTCTAAAAAGCTTTTTCACAGTGAAAACACGCTGATTACGTTATTGTTGAGTGGCTTTTGATTCCCACACGAGGACCTAATGCATCCCCAAGGAGACCTCCATTAACCGGCACAGCAGGGATTAAACCTCCACCTCATCAGAGTCTCGGACCCTCAGCGAATCACGGGAAACGCTGGTCCGGCTCTTGAACGCTTTTGACCGTTGCGCCTCTTTCTCGCGGCTGAATGTGGGGTTCACAGTTTGTTGTTCCAAAACAATGCGCAGGGGTTGGATGAATGAAGAGTCTTGCGTTTTTTTCTGCGTTGTTTTCCCCCTCCTTCTCTTCTTCTGCTCCAAGGGAACGCAATTAGAGTGGGGAATTGGACGGGAGGAGGCTGCGGATGGGGGTTGAGAATGAGAAGGCTATTATCCCGCTGTTAGACGTGAATGGAGAGACCCACTCAGACGGCACAAAAGGGACGAGGCTGAGAGGAGCCCTTGCTAAAAGAGACCCAGCGCCAACGGAGCTTCACTTCGGGAACAGATGCGACGACAAGTTTCTCTCCAAACGAATTCTCTCTGACAGTTTATGTTTGGCAGAGAATGCTGAGATAAAGAAATGTCCATGAAAACGTCCATGGTGTAGCTAAAGTTCTAGAAAAATGTCACCTTGTGAAGAAATGTCCAGTTTATACTTCACCCTAAATTCAAGAAAAAAGACTAAAAGACAGAAAATTGGGAGATAATTTATGAATTCATGACATGAAATCATAAAGTTAAATTCTCACTGTAATGCAAAAGAATCAGTCTCATTAGTGTAATGTGGAAAATATTACTTTAAAGTAAAACCAAATATCATTCCTATGGAAGCTTGTTCCCCCCACAGAATAAAATTTTTTAAAAGATAATTGCAACTTTTTTTATCTCACAATTATTTTTACATCTTGCAATTCTGACTTTGCAACAAGGCATAATATTGTCATACTAGTACTACTCACTACAATCATTTGTAACACAAACAACGCAATTACACAAGAAAATGTAATGATTTCACAAGGTGGCAATTTTGTATGAACTTGTACAATGTGAATCACATTTTTAAAGTAAAAAAGTATGAAATCAAGTCCACCCAGGAATCAGGTCTCCTTTAGGACTCTGAGAGATCCCATTGGTTCAACAGACATTTAATAGGTAGTATTTTTAGCGCCTAAATACAATTCATCCGTCGCTTGGAGTTTGATTGACAGGCGATCTGACCAATCATAATCCACCATTCACAGAATCCACCGTTTTGTCTGACAAAGCAGTCAAGAGAGTTCGTAGATTAATGTTGGTGGACTTGAACTTGAAAAACGGTGTGTACTGACGTCTTTCCGCAGTTGAAACAACATTCGTTGTAATGTTCATTCATGTTTATTTGATGCTATAAGTTAACTAGAAGAGATGATCGGTTCATGAGCAGCTTTAACTGAAGCGCTAGTGCCACCTGTCACCACACATTAAACAGCCACAAAACGGTATTTATTGGTTATATTTCTGAATAAATTACAACATTTAAATGTTGAGACTTTGTTTCATATCAAAGTAACCTGTTCTGTCGTGTCTGTCAGTGTCCTCTTTGCTTTGCTTTTTTTCACTGCATGAGAACATGGTGTGTGGCTTGAGAATGCCATGGCTTGTCGGAAGTAGCAACAGTAACTAAAGGGAGAGGGGGTCTTTGAGAACGGTCGATTCCTGCAAAATCACGTTATGATTTCCTAGTTTAAAATGTGTTATAATGACCATTAATGTCTTTTAAATGACATAGTTCATATACTAGCATATGCAGTAACTGAAGCTAAAGGTTGTGAAATCAAGAATTTCTCGTTAATTTTTTTTTAGTTAGCTTATGTACTAGCATAGCATACATCTTTTCACCTTTCAAATTTATTATAGTATTATTTAGGGATGCACCGATATGAACATTTTAGCAATAACCGATAATTCTGAAAGCCGATAACCGAAATACTGGCCAATAAATTTGTATTGAAGTTTTTATATAATTTTTGAGAGCCTGATTACGTAAACATAAGTCTCACCATTAAAAGCCATAACTATATGACAGACATGTTGCAATGAACTGTATTTTCCTTTTTGAAATTATTTCAGTCATATTTCAAGCAATTCAAACCCATCATGGCGAAGAATGCGCGTCTGAAGTGTCTCAGCTGAAGGGAATAATACATTCTTTATGTTGGCTTTAATATATAATATTATGTCGGCCAATAACGATAGCATTAAAAATGAGTATATATCGGCCGATACCGATATGGTGACCGATATATCCCTAGTGTTATTATATACTATACCATATTACTATTATTGTGTAAAATGAATATTAAATTACTTGTACAGAACATAGTACTGTATGTTGAAACAATACATTGTTAGCCATGGTTGTGTTTCCAGTTTGTTTTATAATGCAATACTGTACATAGACATTAATTTCAATCATGTTGTCTGTTCCTGGGGTGGGGGACTCAATTTCTCATGACACTGTCACTGGGGCGTGAGAAGATGGTACAAAAATGTACTAAATGTATTATATTCATACAAATTAGCCACCAATTCACCAATACGTAAAATAGTTAGAGAACATGCTGACATAAATTAAAAGGTACTATGTAACTTTTGGCTCAAAACTGCATGTGTTCTGCGGAAGAACATTGTTTTGGTTGTGCTACACTCTAAAAAATGCTGGGTTGTTTTAACCCAATGTTGGGTCAAATATGGACTAACCCAGCAGTTGGGTTGTTTTAACCCTGCGGTTGGGTTAAATGTTTGCCTAAGGCAACCCAATTGGTGGGTTAAAACAACCCAATTGCTGGGTTAGTCCATATTTGACCCAACATTGGGTTAAAACAACCCAGCATTTTTTAGAGTGTATGGTTCTACAAAAGAGAGATTATCTTACTGCTCATTAAAGATTCACTACTAGGCTTAAAGGGTTTGCTCACCCAAAAATGAAAATTCTGTCATTAATTCCTCACCCTCATTTCGATCCAAACCCGTAAGACCTTCGATCATCTGACTCCAGTGGTTAAACCGTAATGTTACAAAGCGACGATAATCATTTTTGTGTGCAATAAAAAATGACAACTTTATTCAAAAATCTCTTCTCTTTCATGTCACTCTCCTATGCAAAATGTACAGCAAAAACTTCCTAAAATAGGCTTTATTTTTCTACATACAATAAATAAAGGGTGAAATATGAACTGGACATGTCAGTTTTCAGGAGATTCAGGTGTATTTTGGGTGGGAAGTCACTTGGCAAGTACACTTGGCAAAATACAGCGTTTTGTAAGTCTGTTCACTTTTTCCTCCATGTTGCCAGTGACACACTACAGAGCATTTCCAGAGGAAAAAAGGGTCAGGACTTACGCATGCTCACCACACGTATCAGGAAAACACGTTACTGTGTGGCCAAGGGGTTAAAAAAAGATTTTGGAGAGGGCGAGAGAGGAACTTCCCCGAGTATCAGCCGCTGCGGTGAAGTTTACGATACAGAGAAAAAAATGGGGTGTCAGGAAAGAGTTATGGGAACCAAACGACAGCTGTTAATATTAGCAGCAAAGGAGAAAGATCAGCAGAATTAACACAAACACAAAAGTCATTTGAAAATGTCTATAATATCTATAATGTCTATAGTGTGATATTAAGGTGAAAAATTGTTAATATTGATATCAATATATTTTAGTATTGATTAGCTTTTGCTGTGGTATCCAAATTGGTATCAAAAAGCATAACATTTCAACAGTACTTGCGTCAGCTACTGCAATTTTGATTTGGTGACACTAAATGCTATAAACAAATCGCGGACACGTGATTGTTCATATCGTGGCAAAAATGTGTATTATCATACGGTATAATAATGTAAAGCGATATATAGCTCAACTACCTGATGTTTTATATTATTGGCCAGCTTTTAAAAGGTGCAGTGTGTAAATTTTAGCCGTGTCTAGTGGTGAGGTTGTGAATTACACCCCCCACCGCTCACCCCTCCCTTTCGCACGTAGAGAAGCTACGGTGGCCGACATAGGACAAAAATGTCATCGTCTGAGACAGCAGAGTGACTAGCGCTCTGTATAGAAGTTTGTCCGTTTAGGGCTACCGTAGAAACATGATGGTGCAAAATGGCGACTTCACTGTAAGGGGACCCGCGGTGAGATAGAAACGGCTCATTCTAATGTCATAAAAACATAACGGTTCATAATGTAAGCTATTTATACACCACTGAAAACTTAGTTATATATATTATATTGCATTTCTGTTAATAGATTCTCATAAATATTACACACTGCACCTTTTGGATATATATTGGCATGTCCAACTTTATCTTGTGTAGGGCGGCATATCCTATAAAGCAAATCTTTGCTTTATTGCTTTGCATCATTGCAAAATGTAAAGTATATTACTGTCTAATCTGCTACATGCGACTATAAAGCATGAAGTGATTAAGATTACACATCATGATTTTCTGTAAAGCTCCGCTGAATAAATGTGGATTGTGAAAAGTTCTGTAATGACAAAAAAGTGAATTCTGAAATCATATATTTTGCACTATTTGACAGATTTCACCCCAAAAACCAGCACAGAAGATGCGTTGCAGATCCCGTCTGGTAGTGGAATTGGTCTAACAGTGGCGTGGCATAGAGACCAGGCCTGTTAATAGTTTCCAGGCTGGTCATGAACCACTTCCTAAATGAGGCCTGTGTTTCTGACCCCAAGGCCCCTGTCCTGTCTGGGGCAACAGAGCCACAAACGCACACGCGCTCACCCGCCTAATGCATCTAGAGTCTGTAAGCATGGCGAACTGTGAGCGCTTTCCAGCTGCATGTGTTTCAACGTGAAAATTACATTCATGACTGAACAATGTAATCCTTGGGAGGGAGGAATCATAAATGAGATCTCAGTTAAAGGGGCTATATGTAAGAATTTTCCTGTATTAATCACTTTTTTATTGCCACAACTTGTAACAAAACTTTCCCTTCCCGACTTCCTAGATTTTTATGAAAGCCTGATTTTATGTGAAGGACTTTTATGTGATTTTTGCCAGGAAAATTCAAAGGATGTGACGTTTACACGCGTTCCCTAGCACTTCCAGTCAATGACACATGAAATGAATGCTTATCCAATTTTTAGGATAAAAAAGCCATTCTGTACTGTAAAGTCAATGTGACATGCAAAGAACAGGGATTAATTCAAACTAGTCTCACATAGCCAGATCAGGTATAACATTATGACCACCATGGGCACCCTGACAGGTCTGCGGCTATGCCGCGCATACGCAACAAACTGTGCCACACTGTGTATTCTGACACCTTTCTATCAGAACAAGCATTAACTTCTTGAGCAATCTGAGCTCCAGTAGCTCGTCTGTTTGATTGGACCACACGGGCCAGCCTTTGCTCCCCACGTGCATCAATGAGCCTTGGCCTCAAGCCATAAGTTGCTGGCTGCAGTTCCCTTAACAGTCACCAGTGTCGTTAATAATAAGAGTATTTAGCGATTCTACTAACTACAGTAGTAACTTTGCAACTACATGTCAACTAAATCTCATTAAAGTATTAGTAGACTGAACGATTGGGATTAGTTGCGAAGTTATAAAAAAATACAAAATCTAAATATAGTGTTAGATATTAAGCAGACAGTCTACTAATACGCAAATGACTGCTAGTTGCAAAGTTACTTTTGGTTAGTAGAATGTCTAAAGTGTACCATCAAAATGAAGTGTTACCATGAGATTAAATAGAGAGAACAAATGGATATTTTTGCTACAACTTCTCAGATGTTTCACCCGAACAGGACCTCGTTTCAGAAGAGATTTCAGTCAAACATTTTTCATCAAACTCATCAAAATGAGTTGAATCTTGAAAAACGTATACAAATTTTTTTTTTTTATCATTTTCCAGTTCAAATATCTAAACATTGTTTAACCAAGATACATTTATACATAAATATCAACCAATCGAAGTTTATTTTTCTAAATTAGCAGATATTTAGGATTTATATATACAGTAAATGTATTTTGGTTTTACAATGTTTAAATATTCGTAGGCCTACTGGAAAACAAGACAACATTTTTTTTTTTTTGCAGTGCAAATTCTGTCAGTTTGTACGAATGACACTCATTTATGTCTCATTTCTACTATGGAAGTTTAAGAAAAACATCTGAGACAAATGCTATATTAAATCGAAGCGTACCTGAGAACAGCATTACGGAAACTCAGCTTATCTGGAGTCCAGGTGCTCTATTTGGAGGCCTGTTGTAGGAAAAACACATTTGAAACTCTCTGAATGGTTCTACACCCCCCAAACCACAGTTTCTGGGAGATGTTGAGTCAGCGGCCCCACGCTTGCGTGGAGCAAATGTGATCTATGCCGCATGGATTACCCGTGTTAGGGTGGCCGCTGGTCCCTCAATGCCTCAGACCCAACGGAAGGCCCCTGAAGGGATTTCCTGACCTTAGTTCAAAAATAAGGCGCTTTAACGACCGTTTCTCCAGCCGTGTATTTCAGGGTCTGTCAAGAGGCGAGGCAGCGTGAGTCAATGTCTCCTAAAGAGAATCGCCACGCTTGGCTGAAAAACCACAGGGGTTCGTACCCAGTTAACAGGGAACCTTCTCAGAACGTTCTGCCAAGGTTCTCTCAAAGTCATGAACAAACGTTCTTCCAGTTACATTAATTGTTTGTTCAAAGTTATCTGGTCTTTGATAACTCTCTAAACATCATTCATGGAACTTTTTTCCCCCTGAAACATTTTAGTTAGGCCCTCAAACTTTTTAAAAACTACTTGTTTTAGAATGTTCAACATTCAAACGTAACATTCAAAAGTTGGACATTCATCTAACCATTTTTAAAATGTAACTACTCGTTTTAGAATGTTAGGAGAACATTCACATTCTCACAATGTTTGCAAAATTATCAAATATAATGTTCCCTTAGGCCGTGTGTCCACCAAAGCGTTTTTTTTTTTCCTTCACGCGGCTGCCGGCTAATGACATCACTCTGCACTTCAGCTTCTCATCAGATTTTCTGTCCAATCAAATGCTCTCTAGAATCTGAAGCCCCACCCCGTACATTATAAATAGTCGCTGAAGCTGCGGCTGAAATCAGTCACTTCCTCACACATTTACTGTTTTCTACATGGTGAATGGCACATAGTTCGATCAGACAGTGCACTATATAGGGGATAGGGAACGATCAGACAGTGCACTATATAGGGGATAGGGAACGATCAGACAGTGTTCTATATAGGGGATAGAGAACGATCAGACAGTGCACTATATAGGGGATAGGGAACGATCAGACAGTGCACTATATATGGGATAGGGAACGATCAGACAGTGCTCTATATAGGGGATAGAGAACGATCAGACAGTGTTCTATATAGGGGATAGAGAACGATCAGACAGTGCACTATATAGGGGATAGGGAACGATCAGACAGTGCACTATATATGGGATAGGGAACGATCAGACAGTGCACTATATAGGGAATAGGGAACGATCAGACAGTGCACTGTATATGGGATAGGGAAGGATCAGACAGTGCACTATTTAGGGAATAGGGAACGATCAGTCAGTGCACTATATAGGGGATAGGAAAACGATCAGACAGTGCACTGTATATGGGATAGGGAACGATCAGACAGTGCTCTATATAGGGGATAGGGAACGATCAGACAGTGCACTAT
Source organism: Gobiocypris rarus (assembly GCA_023029165.1). Lineage (NCBI taxonomy): Eukaryota > Metazoa > Chordata > Actinopteri > Cypriniformes > Gobionidae > Gobiocypris > Gobiocypris rarus. The sequence goes on along the minus strand of CM040913.1, from coordinate 7,345,526 downwards.
ATATGGGATAGGGAAGGATCAGACAGTGCACTTTATAGGGAATAGGGAACGATCAGTCAGTGCACTATATAGGGGATAGGGAACGATCAGACAGTGCACTGTATATGGGATAGGGAACGATCAGACAGTGCACTGTATATGGGATAGGGAACGATCAGACAGTGCACTATATAGGGGATAGGGAACGATCAGACAGTGCACTATATATGGGATAGGGAAGGATCAGACAGTGCTCTATATAGGGGATAGAGAATGATCAGTCAGCTCACTTTATAGGGGATAGGAAACGATCAGACAGTGCTCTATATATGGGATAGAGAACGATCAGACAGTGCACTATATAGGGGATAGGGAACGATCAGACAGTGCTCTATATAGGGGATAGGGAACGATCAGACAGTGCACTATATAGGGGATAGGCAACGATCAGACAGTGCTCTATATAGGGGATAGAGAACAATCAGACAGTGCACTATATAGGGGATAGGGAACGATCAGACAGTGCACTATATAGGGGATAGGGAACAATCAGACAGTGCACTATATAGGGGATAGGGAAGGATCAGACAGTGCTCTATATAGAGGATAGGGAATGATCAGACAGTGCTCTATATAGAGGATAGGGAATGATCAGACAGTGCTCTATATAGAGGATAGGGAATGATCAGACAGTGCACTATATAGGGATAGGAAGGATCAGACAGTGCTCTATAGAGGATAGGGAATGATCAGACAGTGCTCTATATAGAGGATAGGGAATGATCAGACAGTGCTCTATATAGAGGATAGGGAATGATCAGACAGTGCTCTATATAGGGGATAGGGAACGATCAGACAGTGCTCTATATAGAGGATAGGGAATGATCAGACAGTGCTCTATATAGAGGATAGGGAATGATCAGACAGTGCACTATATAGAAGATAGGGAATGATCAGACAGTGCACTATAGAGGATAGGGAATGATCAGACAGTGCTCTATATAGAAGATAGGGAATGATCAGACAGTGCACTATATAGGGGATAGGGAACGATCAGACAGTGCTCTATATAGGGGATAGGGAATGATCAGACAGTGCTCTATATAGAGGATAGGGAATGATCAGACAGTGCACTATATAGGGGATAGGGAACAATCAGAGAGCTATGGGAGAGGGAACAATCAGACAGTGCACTATATAGGGGATAGGGAACAATCAGAGAGCTATGGGAGATGGAACAATCAGACAGTGCACTATATAGGGGATAGGGAACGATCAGACAGTGCTCTATATAGGCGATAGGGAACGATCAGACAGTGCACTATGGGATAGGGAACCATCAGACAGTGCATTATATAAGGGAATAGGGAATGATTCAGACATAGACACGATAGCACAGAGCAGATCATGTGATTGAGTCGCTGCAGACCAGAAAACAACTCTGCACAATGATATTTTATATGGAGGAGATCAGGAGGAGAAACGGTTAGAGATTAGGAGGAAACTGCGGCTTTACCAAGCTCAATGGCTCTGGGCTGAGCTGTGATATAAACTAAACACTATTGGCTGTTTTAAAAAAGGGGAGGAGCTGGTCAATATGCCTGGCCCGTCTTTCTGTTTCAGTGGAAATTACGTCAACACAATGAATAATGCAAAACGTTTCAAGGCATTTCAGTCAGGCTTTAAAGTTAAAAAAAAAATTATTTAATGGAAGTTTTAAATATATGCAGTACAAATATTTTTTAATGGGAACGGTAACAAAACGTTCTTAGAAATTTTTGTTGTTGTTTGCAGGGTATTGCCTTAATTGAGAGAGCAGATGCAAAAATTTCTGCAGCTGATCTTATGATAAATGGGGGGGTCGAGAGGAGCCGCATGCACGTGCGTGCATGTCAAGAAAGAGTGCACCCGAACTGACAGAATCTGCTTTGCTTTGTGTATTTTCTCTTTCACGTCTGTCTTCCTCTCAGCAACCGGCAGTGTGGTAGATCTCTATGCTTTGGCCTTCGGATTCGGCCGCACATTGCGTGAGATCTGATCGTTGCTCGCTGGTGTATGTGACAGAGGTCGTCAACATAGCATTAATTAAGACCAAAAAACAACAAAGCCCAAACAATAAACACCCGTCCGCAAAAGCCACTACTGCCTCCCCAACCAGACCGGGGTTCAGCCAAAGAAAGTAAATACAGTAATACGTTCAAGATTTGTTTTTCCTCCGCCCAGAGAGCAGCTCTTTATGGGGCTTTAAGTGAAAGTGTTATTCAACAGATTCAGCTGTACGATTGTCATTGCTCGAAGTGGCGTTGAAATGATCATGTTCCTGGCGGCCTTCCTCTGCAGATGTGCAGCTTGGCACCTCAAGTCATTTCTCAAATAACCACATAGTTGGTCAAATGGGGCACCTCAATAAATGGTTTCTGTTAGCACTTTTTAAGTAGTATTCTCTCGCTACCAGTGTCTAAAACACGTTTTATGTGTATATCATTCGGCAGTTTCTGTACCGCCAGTACAGTTAAACCTTTATACAACTTAAGCCAATTTTTTTTTTTTTTAAACACACAGTAATCCGAACATCACTAACTAGATATTTTGTTTCGGGTGGCATTTGAGCGCAGGTGCCGATGGGTTTTTCTGAGTAGACTTTACTTACACTTTTAAAAAATAAATGTTCCAAAAGGGGGTTTTCACAGTGATGTGGTTCCCCAAAACAATCTTTCAGTGAACATTCTAAAAAGAACCACAATTTTTTTCAAAATAAAAGAACCTTTTGTGAAAGATTCAATGGATATTAAAGGTTTTTTTTTTTTACTTCTGTTCATACATCTAATCCTGCGATTACATATAAAACTGTAAGATCGTAAGGAAATGCAGGTAGTGAAATGAAAACTTTTTCTATGAATATACATATATTAAAATTGCAATATGAGCCATCATGTCTGCTTAAATGTTAAAGTTAACAGTAAGTTAGTGACATATTTAAAGCCTGATTGTTTGATCATGTGCATTAAAAAGGTGAATACAGCAGAAAAGTCTGAACACTGAATGCTTTAGTTAGAACAAACTGAAAACCAGAGCAAAATCTATATTTCAAGCATGTAGAAATAGCAAACAAATATTCCTTAAAGGTGCACTATGCAACTTTTCCGTCCACTATAGAGGGCGCCTGTTCAAAACAAAGGCGTAGTTTGGTGACGCCACGTTTCAGCACAGAATCTTGGGACATGTGGTCTTCACCTCACATCCGGTGGAAAAGAATCAGGACAGGACTCGGGCAGAAATCATGTTCATGGATGCGATTATTAACGTAACTGTAGTATGTAGTAAAGCAGGACCGAGTGTTGAGGGAGCTGAGCAAGGCCGCTGGATCGATTGTTACGCAACACACGGCTCATGAGCAGCGGGACTTTTATTATTATAACGGACACAGTCATTTGTGCCATTTTCACTTTTCCGGTCATGAGGTAACGCAGCTCTGTTTATCATATCAGATACATCTGAGAGTGTTTAAAATTATGTTTTGATGTTACTCTGTGCGTTCGCTCGGCGGCTGCAGTGAGAGTAAAGCGTTTCTGCCAAATAAAACCAGAAACCGAGGATAACGCAGATATGACGCAATTGACAGGAGACTCCCTTACACGTCCAGGTTCCTTGGTTAAAATTTTCTCACGATTTACAAATAGTTACAAACATTTGGGATATTGTAACCCAGATAGCATTGTGACATTGAGTCAATGTTGAAATTCCATCAGAATCATCATTTTGGTTGAGGTTGAAATTTCAATGCTAAGTAATATTGGATCAATGTTGAAAATCCGATGCTAAAAACATATTGGACCAATGTTGAAAATTCAATGCTAAATAATATTGGATCAATGTTTGATAATTCCATGCTTTCCAGTGTTGAAAAGACAAACATTGAATCAATGTTGAAGTTCCATCAGAATCATCATATTGGTTGAGCTTGAAATTTCAATGCTAAGTAATATTGGATCAATGTTGAAAATCTGATGCTAAAAAAATATTGGACCAATGTTGAAAATTCAATGCTAAATAATATTGGACCAATGTTAAAATTTCCATGCTTTTCAGAGTTGAAAAGACAAACACTGAATCAATGTTGATTTTTGGTCAGCTTAATTCTCCACTGGTGAGACTTAATTACTATCAATCTATCTGTCCCATCATTCAACACGTTAAAGGAAATCCAAATCAATTGGGTACATTTCTGTGAACATTCATTATCCACAAAGGATGAATCTCCTCCAACGAGTGTATGGATTTTCAAAGAAATCCTACCGTAAATTGAACTCAATGAGATACACCAGTTGATTATCATTAGTATTATTAATATTTATGTTTTAATTATTGTTTTAAAATCTCCTCCATCATGTAAAACATCTCCAATCCCCAATTTTTTTCTGCTAGCTACACAGCGCAAGCAAGCAGCGAGATATATAATGACTGTCACATAAAGATTTTTGTGACTGTTAATAAAGAATTTAGAATATTTTCCCTACTTATTGAATGCGCCACAATCCAATCCAGTAGGTGGCAGTAATGCAGCTTTAATCTGGCTGCCAACCACCAATCAGATCAAAGCACAGTTTAACAGACTTCAAGCATGAAAAAGACAGACGCAGGACAGCGACAGTGTTTTCAGAGGTAAGTACAAAAATATTAATAAAATGCATCTCAATTTTCATTTGTGTTTTTATTTTTCTTTATTTCTTACAACTTTTGTGCTTCTCCTGGGCGAGTCAGAGTGAACTGCGATGTTAATAGAGTCACGTGAACGCCCTCGTACACAACCAGTGGCCAGGATAATCTTAATACATTGAGTTTCAGTTTGTTTTTCACCAAACCCTATCAAATTTGTATTCATCTTTATTTCTTAAGATTGCCATATACTGTGATTTTTGTACGATTTCGAACCGAATTCTGAGTCGTGCAACTCTTATTTGGCTCGGGCCAATTTTTAACTTTGTCATGCGTCGTTTGTTGTGAGGTGTTCGTCTATGGGATGATTTTAGTATCAAAATGATTTGTGCGTGCAACAAATAAGATTTGTGTATTTGTGGAAATGGTGCCGTACATGCATTCATTGTACCATTCATACTCTGTCATCCCATATTCGTCCAGTGTAGAAACGAGAGGCGATCGGACGGCTAGATGAATTTCTGTCATGGCAGTAATTCTGGTCTCCACTCGTGAGGGTATCGCACAGCTGAAGCAGAGCTACGGACTGATTGACATATCGGCAGGTGAAGGGAAATAGGACAATCAGTTCGCAGCTCTGCTTCAGCTGTGCGATACCCTCACGAGGCCGACCACAATTACACAATTCCAATTTCATCTTTAATGCGGCAAGAAAAGAGTGAGATCTTTAGTTCTGTAGGCAGCTATATCAAACTGCTATATCAAACTGCAGAAATTTAGCAAACTGTTGCGCCTCCAGTTCGTGTTGTAAATGGATAATCTCTTCCAAATCACTGTGTAGCTTATCCAGCTCCTCTTTTATTAATTTAGCTACTTGATCATTAATTTACTTGTTTCACTTTCACACTTTTATTTATTTCTTTACTATTATTTACTATTAAATATAATAATAACATAAGATAAAACATCGGATTTCACTTTGCTTTTCCATTCATTCCTCCTGTGAGTCTGCAGATGCTTTAAAGGGAAAAGTATATACTAAAATTAATTAAATAGTCTTGAATTTAAATTCAGTGAGTTTTAACTGGGATGTAAAGATTTTGATAAAATTTCAAGTTTCACTTAATTTTGGAGTACATTTATAATGTTTAATTAACCACACTTCCAAATATGTACTAACTTCTTGTTGTTTTAGATGCCTTACAAGTGAATGCTGATAAAAGGAGGCCTCAGAGTTTATCTTTGCTGGGATGGTGCAAAAATGGCTCCATTACGCCCCTGAAAGGCTTGGGGCATTGCTCATGGTGGAAACCCCAGAGTTTAGAGTATTTAATTCTTTCTTCTACCTTCTTTCTTTCAGTAGTACTGTCCCATTTCTGTCCTTATTGGCAAGTTTCCATTTGTATTACTTCCATTTTGCAGATGCAGGTTGTCATGTTTTTCAGGCTCTTCTCCTGGCATTTGTGTTATAAATTCAGATGTAATTGTTTTAAGACAATGTGAGATTTCCTGTTGTAATTGTGGGGCATAAATAAATACATTTGCATGTGAACTGAAGTATATTGTTTACTTTGAGTGATTTTTGATACAAAATCATATCATTTGCAGCCATACATAGTCTCTGATTGAAAGGAATAAAATAAAGAGACAATTAACGGGCATAGAATCCTGCTGTACATAAAGCAAGATTGATTTTAAAGTGCTTCTATGTTGATTCAATGTTAAATAAGTGATTTAATTTAAGTTGAAAAAATATTGATTTTATGCCCATCTTGATCTATTTTTCATCATTGAAATAACATTATTTCAGGGTGCAAACCTGATGAAAAATCAATGTTAAATTTCAACATTGTTTCAATGATAATTTGATCAATGCATCAACATTGATTCAATGTTGATTCAGTGTTAAATAAATGATTTAATTATAGTTGAAAAAATAGTGATTTTATGCCCATCTTGATCTATTTTTAATCGTTGAAATAACATTATTTCAGGGTGCAAACCTGATGAAAAATCAATGTTAAATTTCAACATTGATTCAATGATATTTTAGTTGATGCATTAACATTGATTCAACATTGATTCAGTGTTTGTCTGCTATCTGGGAAGTATTCAACTGAACAAAATATATAACACTGGCCTGGTGGGTTTTGGATATGTTACTAAAAAAATGTTACAGAGTGCACCTTTAATGTTTTTAATCCTTGTAAGTATTACTCCCATAATAAAACAAATAATTTAAAATATACATAACTTTACAATGTCTGTGTTCCCAGCATGCATTGGGATAAGAATAAAATGTGAAAGTTTAAATTAATTAAAAGAAATGTTTTATATAGCCAACTATAATCTGAAATGTTTTAAATTGGGTTCACTCATATTTTACTTTATACTATTGAAATGTACAAAAATGCTAAATATGTCATTATTTTCAGCGTGGGATGCTTGGAAGAGTTTTCCCAGCATGCATGCATTATATGTCATACAGACAACTTGTTTTGCTAAGCTTGTGAGAGACAAAATGTCCTCAAACTGCAAAAAATTACTTTTTACAGAGTATTTTATACAAATATCTAAACATTCCTACTTCAAGATACATTTACTTGAGATGCAAAAGGAGGTATTTTTCTGATCCCACTGGCAGATATTTGTTCTTGTTTTAAGCATAAAGTCTTTTAAATTTTTTGGGGAAACTCAGGCTTAATATCTGAAGTCATTAAATGCATCATGATTTAAGAATGTTGAGTTATATTGCTGAGAAACAATATGAAAAAATAAATACATTTAAAAATAAAATGGAAGAAAACTATTAGCGTTAGAAGTCAATAGGTTATTCTAGGTGTGGGTGTCTGTGTGTGTGTGTGTGTGTGTGTGTGTGCGCTCTCTTTAGTCCTTTGGCTTGACTGTGATTGAATCACCTCATAAGTGAAATACCAAACCGGGTGCAATCGTCGACCGCAAACCAACACTGTGGTCCAAATGTTTTTCCAACATGGCATGCATTTATCCGAAACATATTGGGATTAGAAGAAAAAAAGAAGAAGGGATTTTTCATTTCCATGACACTGGTAAGAGGGCAAAGGAGGTGACTGTTGGCACGGTTAGCGCTGAGAAGGAACATGACTGCTCTGAGACCGCTTTACAATCCGTCATAGTACACATCGTCGCTCGTAGGCCGCCACCGAATTCCCGCTGGAAGAACAGCGTGTGATGGATCATACCAAAAAATGTACTCGCAGGTGCCAGAGTATAAACTAACGCAAATGCCACCACATGGCAAAAAAAATGATCTTACTTGGTATTTTTGTCTTAGTTCCAGTACAAATATCTAAACATTCTAAAAATCAAGATACTTTTACTTGAGATGCAAAATGACAAGATATTTAGTTTTTTTGTCCTAAAAAAATAAATAAGATAATTTAAATCTGACTCACTTGCAGATGTTTTAAGTTAAATTAAGACTTAAGTTTTATTTATGTACATTCATGGAATGTTATTATTATTATTATTATTATTTTTTAAATGGTTCAGTTGGATGTTCTTCTAACATATTTAAATGTTCTTGATTCAGAACGTCTCGAGAACATTTAAAAGTAACATTCCAGTAATGTTTGCAAAATGATATTTTTTTTATGTTTAAAACTCTGGACATTTTATAATAACGTGTCCATAACTAATAGGGAATGTTAGCAAAATGTTTTTTGTTAGCTGGTATATTTTGGGATAAGAGTTCCCTGCTATTGACGGAATTTTCCAGCACTCCATGCAATCCAATGTTATACAGTAAGAGGAGCTGTTATGCATAGTCTGAAAGAGTACTAAATCTCCTGATCAAAACACCAGTGAAGAAGAAGCAGAAACAAGCAATAGAAAACATTGCTTACGCACATCTAAAATAATGCGACCATTAAAGGGTAAAAGGTCCTATAATACCCTTTTGTAAAATGTAAAATAAGTCTCTAAAGTGTCCCCAGAGTGTGTATGTGAAGTTTTAGCTCAAAATACCCCACAGATAAATTTTACAGCATGACAGCTTTTATGTCTGTCCCTTTAAATGCAAATGAGCTGAGGGCGGAGATTCCAGAGCTCATGTTTGCAGCTCTGATTACCTCACGCACACACGCACTGACAAGGTCAGAAACTGTTCAGCCTTTTATGTTCAAACTGGAGTCAGACAATGATGGAGAGACTCAAGAAGAAGAGACAACATGTAGAATGAGACGGGACGTTCTGAATGGTTAGTTGATGAATATATGAGTTAACTTTCTTCAAGTCATTGATTAGCATATTCTGTCATGATAATCTATTAATTGCTTGTGTGGGAAAGATAGAACAGGTATAGTTTAGTTTAATAACGGTTATAACTTATGTTGACATCTCTCTTTTATGACATGCTATTGCATTTGTGATTCATGTTACAGCTTGAGACTGCTCGACTAAACAACTCTTCCTCTTCTCAACAGCAACATCACACAGTAAAGTTAGTGACATCATAATCAAGCATCCCTTTAAACAGCATATAAATCAAAACTGCCTAATGTTAGTGAATGAAATGTCGACCCAGGACGAGCTACAGGACTGTTGATGGACATGATCTACTCCATCTGTGTTTGATCATCACTCTGAATCCCATCTGAACGTAGTCTTCGACAAAAACTGGATTTTCTCTGCTTTTTTAATGAAACTTCCCTACATTCAAAATGTTGATTAAAAATTATGCATAGAATAGCTAGAATAAATCTATAGAATCTTTTTTTTTTTTTTTTTAGCAGAGGCCTGGGTAATTTTTGGGGGTTATTTTGTCAGTGTTTGGGTAGTTTTGTGTTACCCAGCTTGTGGGTTAAATGTAACAACCCAGTGTTTGGGTAGTTTTTGTGTTACACAGATCCAGGGTCAGACGTAACAGCCCAGTGTTTGGGTAGTTTTTGTGTTACACAGATCCAGGGTCAGACGTAACAGCCCAGTGTTTGGGTAGTTTTTGTGTAACCCAGATCCTGGGTCAGACGTGACAACCCAGTGTTTGGGTAGTTTTTGTGTAACCCAGATCCTGGGTCAGACGTGACAACCCAGTGTTTGGGTAGTTTTTGTGTAACCCAGATCCTTGGTCAGACGTAACAGCCCAGTGTTTGGGTAGTTTTTGTGTAACCCAGATCCTGGGTCAGACGTGACAACCCAGTGTTTGGGTAGTTTTTGTGTAACCCAGATCCTTGGTCAGACGTAACAGCCCAGTGTTTGGGTAGTTTTTGTGTTACCCAGATCCTGGGTCAGACGTGACAACCCAGTGCTTGGGTAGTTTTGTGTAACCCAGATCCTGGGTCAGACATGACAACCCAGTGCTTGGGTAGTTTTGTGTAACCCAAATCCTGGGTCAGACGTGACAGCCCAGTGTTTGAGTAGTTTTTGTGTTACAGAGATCCTGGGTCAGACGTAACAACCCAGTGTTTGGGTAGTTTTTGTGTTACACAGATCCTGGGTCAGACGTAACAGCCCAGTGTTTGGGTAGTTTTTGTGTTACACAGATCCTGGGTCAGACGTAACAGCCCAGTGTTTGGGTAGTTTTTGTGTTACCCAGATCCTGGGTCAGACGTGACAACCCAGTGCTTGGGTAGTTTTGTGTAACCCAGATCCTGGGTCAGACATGACAACCCAGTGCTTGGGTAGTTTTGTGTAACCCAAATCCTGGGTCAGACGTGACAACCCAGTGTTTGAGTAGTTTTTGTGTTACAGAGATCCTGGGTCAGACGTAACAGCCCAGTGTTTGGGTAGTTTTTGTGTTACACAGATCCTGGGTCAGACGTAACAGCCCAGTGTTTGGGTAGTTTTTGTGTTACACAGATCCTGGGTCAGACGTAACAACCCAGTGTTTGAGTAGTTTTGTGTACCCAGATCCTGGGTCAGGCGTGACAACCCAGTGTTTGGGTAGTTTTGTGTTACCCAGATCCTGGGTCAGGCGTAACAACCCAGTGTTTGGGTAGTTTTGTGTTACCCAGATCCTGGGTCAGACGTGACAACCCAGTGTTTGAGTAGTTTTTGTGTTACCCAGATCCTGGGTCAGATGTAACAACCCAGTGTTTGGGTAGTTTTTGTGTTACACAGATCCTGGGTCAGACGTAACAGCCCAGTGTTTGGGTAGTTTTTGTGTTACACAGATCCTGGGTCAGACCTAACAACCCAGTGTTTGGGTAGTTTTTGTGTTACACAGATCCTGGGTCAGACGTAACAGCCCAGTGTTTGGGTAGTTTTTGTGTTACCCAGATCCTGGGTCAGACGTAACAGCCCAGTGTTTGGGTAGTTTTTGTGTTACCCAGAACCTGGGTCAGACGTGACAACCAAGTGTTTGGGTAGTTTTGTGTAACCCAGATCCTGGGTCAGACGTAACAACCCAGTGTTTGGGTAGTTTTGTGTAACCCAGATCCTGGGTCAGACGTAACATACCAGTCTTTGGGTAGTTTTTGTGGTACCGAGATCCAGGGTCAGACATAGCAACCCAGGGCTTGAGTTATTCATAGTAGGCTTTTTGCGACCTCTTCGGGAGAGAGCCGTTTAGCTCCATCAAATTGGTGCATGTCTCCGGTAAAAGGTTTTTGTACATTTTATTTGAATATATACACAACTAAATATTCTGGGAGCCATGAAACCTTTGTGAAAATTATCAAAAAAACTGGCGCTGGCTACAACTTTTCAATTTGTGGGAAAAGAGTTAATATCAAGTAAATGTATTTTCATTAATGGATCTTTAGATATTTGTCCTGGAAAATAAGTCAAAAATACCTTGTAAGAAAAACTTTTTTGGCAGAGTTCTGTTTTTTCCCATTCGGATAAGGAGCATCCTCTTTGTTTTTTCAGTCATTCATTTTCTCTGTCTATTCTCTAAAGAGTGCAGCGGGAGTCTGTCTTTCTCTCGCTCCTGAAAGAAAGCCCAGAATGGCCAGTGAAGTGAATTCAAAGTTGTTGATAGACTTGTCGGAGACGAGGTCTTTGCATCCTTGTTGACAAAGGTAAGTAATGAGAGTTGGCCGTGAGTCTGGAGGTTTCTGTAAGGCTGTGGATGGTGGGGGGGCTCGCTTTGGCTTTTGTTGACCAAGTCAGAGATGCTTCTCACAGGCATCAGAGTGTCAAGATCGGTTACCTCTAACCACCGCCGATTGTTGGCGAGATGGATGGACCCTCTCTTTAGAGCCAAAATGGGGGAGCGTGACCGCACAACGACGGCTTAGCATTCTGGGAGCTGAATTCACGCTGTGGGATCCATTGACCTGCACGCCATTGTTCGGCAGGTCACTTCCCTGAAACCGTAACCTCAGGGGTGATTACCATTGGAATGCTCAGGACAGCATTCCTCCTCGACGAGCCCATTGACTGGGATTGGCACTCTGCACTGGGCTGCCGGAAAATTCTCAACGATTAGCTACAGGTCCATGGAGACAGGGTTGGCTGTCGTGACCTGTGTCAGAGGACCGATTCCGGGACTTATGGGAAAAGACAAGTAACAGAAGCTGCTATAGTGACCCGTCATGCGCATTGCTAAAGCCTCTAAAGGCACGTCATGATGGCCAATGAACGCAAACAGATGGCATTATTGCCTGTACAGTCACAATTACATTAAATAATCTGCACGAACAGCAGGATATAAATAAAAACAAAACTAGAAATAAAATAAATAAAATAAACTTTCTTAAAATGTTGCTCAAATGTTTAAAAAAAGAATGCATAAAGCAGTTTAGAATCTGTTCTTCTTTTGACATATTGCATGTTCAGATATCCATACAAATACTGGGGGCCATGAAACTTTTGTGAAAACTATAAAAAATGGCACTGAACAGACGCTGGTAATTCTCTCGCTCTCTCTCGAAAATTAATTTATAAAATAAATGCTATACTTCATTCAATCTTACAATTTCTTTCTGCGTGTCTTATTCAAAATGGGAAAAATGAACCATAATTTGTACTCTTCCGGTCAAATATTACTCTGCAAACATCAGTAACAGCTTTAAGTTGTCAATGCTGGCAAATGACCATGTGTAAGCAGGATAATCCACGGATCGGTGTGCATTAAATGATTTGAACGCTTCACGTCAGATGGTTGTTTGACTCCACGTCGTGCATTAAAATCATTTAATGCATAGCTAGTAGGGTGCGGTAGATGAATTCGTCCCGAAACCATCACGGTTCAATGCATACAGTCAGGTGACGAATACAGTCAACCACAGGAGATTGCTCATGGTCAGTGTTATAACTACTACTATAACACTGTTCGTGTGTTGAAACGACCCCAATAATGCGATATTTACAAGGGGGTAATCCAGCCCCCGGAAACGGCCATTGCTTACCAAGCCATCACCTGCTGTTAGCATCCCATTGACTCCCATTCATTTTGGGCGTCACTTTGACAGAGAATAACTTTACATCTGAGACGTTTAAAGACTCCATTTGTCCAATGTTTATTTCTAAAGAAACACATTTTATTTTGTCTATGTTTAGCAGGAGAATCAACTCTTTAGTGTGAATAAGTCAGAATGCATGAAATAGCATTATCAACCCCTCCCCCCATAAGCTTTTGTTTAAGTGGTACTTCCATCAATTACAGATTATATTATATAAACAATGATTGAAATATATATTAATAGACTCACTTACAAGGGTTTTAACAGCCTCTTGAATCACTTGTGCAATATAAACCGAACTTTTCAATACATTTAATCAGTGTCAAATCCCACTTCATAGCATTCCTACTAATGTTTAGATATCTGAATAGAGCGGCCAGTCCGGGTGGGAAAGTTTGCTGTGTGGAAGACTTCAAACGTTCAGGATCATGTTGGCACAGTTCACAGTGCTCTTTCTCTGGCATGAAGCCTGTAATCTAGAAGATTTATGTCACTCACCGCCCTGTGCTTAACAACCTTTCTAATATTCCAGGACATAAAAATGTAATTGCCCCACATATCAGAGCTAGAGAAGATATTGGTGTACTTGTTTCTGACCAGAAACACAAATTGGTTTCTATGGAGACGCTCACCACTTATACAATTTACTAACCAACTCACAGCTCTGGTTTGGCTTTTGCACGCAGGCGGAATCGTCTGACTGCTATTTTGGCATCTGGTCCGAATTGTGGAATCCGCATGTCGTGTTGGGGTTCACATGCTCATCTCGCAGGATCCTGATGCACCTGGGTAAAGAGAACGGAACACAGTCACGGGTTTCTCCTGCTGTCGGGTCACTAATGCACTTTCCCTGTCATCGTCACTGAATCACCAAAAATATTAGGTCTATCTATTTACCTAAAAAATATCAATTGTATTAATTTGATAATTTATCTGTATATAAATATACTATCAGAATAATATTAATATTTTTCATAAGTTAAAATGTCCATGTGTGTGAGTGAGAGAGACCCAGAGAGAGGGAGACAGTGTGTGTGTGTGTGTGTGTGATAGAGAGAGAGAGACAGTGTGTGTAAGTGTATGTGTTTATTTGTGAGAAAGTGTGTGTGTGTGTGTGTGTGTGTGAGTGTGTGAGAGAGAGAGAGAGAGGGAGACAGTGTGTGTGTGTGTGTGTGTGATAGAGAGAGAGAGTGTGTGTAAGTGTATGTGTTTATTTGTGAGAAAGTGTGTGTGTGTGTGTGTGTGTGTGTGTGAGAGAGAGAGAGAGAGAGAGAGAGAGAGAGAGAGAGACAGTGTGTGTGTGTGTGTGTGATAGAGAGAGAGAGACAGTGTGTGCAAGTGTATGTGTTTATTTGTGAGAAAGTGTGTGTGTGTGTGTGAGAGAGAGAGAGAGAGAGAGAGAGAGAGAGAGAGAGAGAGAGGAAGACAGTGTGTGTGTGTGTGTGATAGAGAGAGAGAGACAGTGTGTGTAAGTGTTTATTTGTGAGAAAGTGTGTGTGCGTGTGTGAGTGAGTGTGAGAGAGAGAGAGAGAGAGACAGACAGTGTGTGTGTGTGTGTGTGTGTGTGTGTGTGTGTGATAGAGAGAGAGAGACAGTGTGTGTAAGTGTATGTGTTTATTTGTGAGAAAGTGTGTGTGCGTGTGTGTGAGTGAGTGTGTGAGAGAGAGAGAGAGAGAGAGAGAGAGAGAGAGAGAGAGATCTGAAGACACATGCCAGATTATTTCTGAAGTGTATTCCCTGTACCAATTTTCTTACCATTCTGATGAAGTAAAAAAAAATCCTAACAAAAAAAAAAACATTTGACTGAACAGAGGGTTAATACATGTATTTTATTTTGCCACATGGGACATAACAAAACTCTAGTGAATGCTCTTATAATAAACACTTCTTACTGGAAAAAAATATGCATGTGCAAAATATGCATGTGCAAAACCAGCTATAAAACATCAGCAAAGTTCACAAAAAGCACAGAAAATAAATTTTTTACATTCATAAAGGCATACAAATAATTCATACATGATCAGCAAATCATTGTGAACATAAGCAGCAGGCAAGTGACAGTTCTGTCAACAGACCCAAGACTCTTCACACAGGCCCTCAGGCCAAACCTACTGTTGAGCCCTGATGTGTTTTTCTGCTCTTTTCATGGCCCTGTCATCAGAACAGATGCTTGCTGGGTTTCAGTCATGTCTCTTTGTGGGTTCAGAGAGAGCTCTGTGTGTGTGTGTGTGTGTGTGTGTGTGTGTGTGTGTGTGTGTGGCTACGTCTGACTTGATGTATCTGTCAGATGCTAACACAGCTTCTCGTTCACCGCTGTCTGACAGATGTCACTAATTTACTCATCCTGGATCAGATTAAGAAAGAAAGATCAACGCAGGCCTCTATTTCAATGGCCTCTCAGAAAACTGACTTGAAATCAGTTTAAAATCAGATGCTTTATGATATTATTCAGCCCAAAAAACGGCCGAGCTGGGCCTCAGTTGTATGTATGTATGTATTTCTGCTAAGGTACTTTTGTGGACTTTTAGAAAACAAACTGCAATAAAACACACTTCCCATACTCTCTTTGTGTATGAAACTTTTCTCAGAATTGTTATTTCAAATCATGTTTGTTGACATTTCTGGTCTACAAAATGGCAAAGTACGTTGTCAAGCTAATGCTAACTTCATAGCTATTATTTAAAATAAAACTATTTTCGCACTTTTTTCATACATTTGCAAAAACAGATTTTTACCTTGATGTTTCTTTGTGTTTGTCACCTCTAGCTCTTCACTGACATCTCCTTGGTAAACAGCCACTTTTGAACAAATATATATATATATATATATATATATATATATATATATATATATATATATATATATATATATATATATATATATATATATATATATATTTTATTTACAGAATTTCGTTTGTGATGCTGTTCTGCCGTAGTGCCGTTAGGATGACGAAAACTTTAACATTTCAATTTTACCGCTCGTCTTTGAGATGGCCAATCAAATTAAAGAAGGCGGAGTTTTACACACACACACACACACACACACACGAGAGAACTAAGGTGAACAGCGAACACACACTTCCAACGGCTAATAAATGTGTGTGAGGTAAGAATAAATAAATAATAAATTGGTTTAACGTAAGTTATATATTTATGACAGATTTTCAGAATTTCGTATTTGAAAGTCATACTTCATTTTTCACATGGGCGATATTTTTGCTGCTGCTCTGCCGTTAGGATGACGAAAAGCTTCAATTGTATGCTCATCAAGGTCAAAATGTTTGAGGTGGCCAATCAATGTTTTTTACTGTTCAAAAACACAGAAACGGTTAACTAGTACAAAACAGCTGTTTACGATAGAAGACCTTAAAAGACCAATTTACTTTGCAAACTACTCAACTTTCGCCAAATTTCACCCTTTTGAATTGAAAGTATAGACTCATTTACGTCACGTGATTCATGTAATTCATAACTGAATATGATCAGACAAAAGAAACATAACGAAAATGCCAAATATGTTCTGTTTAAAACGTACATATTTAATTGCTGTAAATAAAAAAGGACCCGCCTAGCTAACAAACGTTTTGCTAACGTTTCAATTAGCTTAAGAAAACAGTATTTCTGGAAGATTTCGGTTATGCGAACATTAACATTTCAATTGATCAATTTGAAAACATGGGAAAAAAGTCACTTTTGAATGTTCTCTGAACAATAATTAAAAAAAGCATTATGACCGAACTATACATTTCATGATCAATGTATAGTATTTGTGCTAACGTTAACTGACCAAACGTTATATATATATATATTTATAATTTTTTTATTATTATTATTATCCTATAATTTATTAAGCCATCCTTGGTGTATATGACTTTCTTCTTTCAGCCATACACAATCAGAGTTATATTAAAAATATCCTGCCTCTTCCAAGCTTAATAATGGGAGTGAATGTTGCCTTAGATGTTGAAGGCCCAAAAAAGTGCATCCATCCATCATAAAAGTACTCCAGGTGGTTAATAAAGGCCTTCTGAAGCCAATCGATGCGTTTTTGTAAGATAAATATCATATTTATAACTTTATAAACTATAATCACTGGCTGATGTGATTATATGATGTAGGCATGGCGTAAGCTCAGGTGAGAGTAGACACCTCTCGAGGTTCAAACAACAAACTCAAGCTCCTCCCACATTTCTCTTTACAAATTCTAAGCGTATTCATTCACTCCCATTATAAAGCTCGGAAGAGCCAGGATAATTTTTTCTATAACTCTGACTGTGTTCGGCTGAAAGAAGAAAGTCATATACACCTTGAGGATGAGCTAACCCTTTAACGTTAGCATGTTTGCTCATAACGTTGAGAGAACCTATCCAGAACGTTCCCTGTTAGCTGGGTGTGTACAGCAGGGCCACATGCTTTTACACCATCGCCCGATGAAACGTGAAGATGTGGCGAGCAGCTGCTTATGGATAAAAATATATTTTACAGCTGCTGCGGGACTCAGTATGTGTCTTCCCCTAATGCATTCATCTATTCATGGATTTTATGACAATGAGACTCCATAAAGCACTGAAATATCAGGCTCAGAGTTTACTTTGGACCAGTGAAACAGAAAAGATAATTATAAGAAATTATAATTAGACATTTACTCTGCTTTTTATCAGCAAGCAGGGCAAATGACAGGACATGTCCGATTCATGGTGAAAGGTCATTTTGGGAGATTTCATGGGAGATTATTTTAGTTTTATGACGGTACTTTAACTACATTAGCTAGTGATCTTCAGGGTACTTTGGGTTTCTTACTTTGATCAAACCCCAAACATTAAGTCTTCAAAGTTAGATGCAGAAACAGGTGAAGAAATCCCACAGACGCACAACGAAGGAGAGAAAAACGTCCGACCAACCCGCATGTCTCCATCTGTAACAAATCCACAACTTTAAATTCTTTACAAAACGATGTTCCTTCCCATTTGCCAAAATTTCTCTGTTCTTCTATTTTTTGTCTCGTTAACAGCTCGCGTGCTGTGCGAGCTAACCAAGATGTTGAAAACGCAAATATGTTCCAAATGTCTGGATTTTGTCTATGAAGTATCGGGTTTTGTGGTCTCATCTGCGCCGCACATTTATGTTTTATCAATGACAGTGGGATCGTGGCATTCGGGGGCCTGAATGAGTCGGGACGCACAGCCTCCGTGCGTTTCAGCCTTAATGAGGAGATGTTTGGTCACGACTATCCGTGTTTGAAGTCAGCTTATAATGGCGCCCTGTTGTTTGAAAACAAAGCGCCTGTAAGTCAAACAACAGTCGAGTATTGCGCTGTAAATTATTGCTTTGTAAACCCATGGTAACTGTTTGTGTGCAAACAGCTTCACAAACATTACAAATCAGAAGCCGGTGGTCAGAATATGTCATTCTTTATACTGAGAAACATGAATATGAGTTATATGAGCAGATGCTGGACTCTTACAGCACCACAGTTAACAGGGAACCAAGGTTCTCTCAGAGTTAAGGCCCTTTCACACCGGACGCGCATAACGCAAAAAGCAAATATTTCGTGTCAAAACCGTTCACATCTAGCTTGACTTCGTCATACTCAGATTCTAGTCAGAATTAGGGCTGGGCGATATCTAAAAAAAAATTATATCTCGATATTTTAAACATTTTTCGATATATCTCGATATGTTTGCAATTGCTTTTAAATAAATTAAAATATTTTCTTTTGCCCCCATTAAAAACAACAAAAACTATTTCGATAGAACCAAATTAAATAGAAAATGTTTACGTTTACTGAACAGGTTGGGATGACCAAAATCTTAAATCATGATACGAGTAATTTAATATTTTTTTAAATGTACTTTTATAATTACAATATAGATTTTCTATTTTATCTTTTTTTTAATAAACAAAACATGCAAATTACAAACAATATGACAAAAACAGTGCTTTATTTTCAGCTACAGTGGGTCTATTTAACAGTAGCAAGTCAAGAAATAAATCAAATATCAAATATATATTTTTAAAAAACTGCTTCGTCTTCACTCTATAAATTAACTATAGGCTACACTGATTCTTAATAAATATATTAAAGTTGTTTAGCCAATTATGGGATGGTTTTCTATTTTTCATTGTTGTGTGATTAACATTAAATCACACAGAATATGAGGTCCGGCCCTTTAAGAGCTGCACGGACCAAATTCATTGTAACACACGATGTCTCACTCAACTCTGTGTACGTTCACTAAAGACATACACTACTGTGTTTACCTGAATACTCACCAGGACGTGCATTTTTACATTTGTTTGACCTTTGAAACCCAATAATCCAAGAAAGAACTGAATCCCGAGCGGGTGTTGTCTGAAAGTCGTGTCTGAAAGGCGTGTGCGCGCGCGCTTTAAGGTCAAAGTCCGGCAGAGCGAGCACGTCCCGCGACACGCTATTATTTCTCTCATGCTCGCATGTTTCTGTTGCTTTCTTTGTCATGCGCAGCGCGTATATATTTAACTCTTCTGCTTCCAGTGTTTAGTGAATGGTGGAAGCAGACCTCTGAGTTATCTGGTAATGTTTTTTGGGAAAGTATGCATGTTGAATCTGAAATATTCGATATTCACGATATTTTCAAATTTTACATCGTCATCAAGATTATTGCGATATTATCGCTAATATTCGATATATCGCCCAGCCCTAGTCAGAATGTGAGTCTGACACTGCTCCATTGGGCTGTGATTATGGGGCGTGTTTCAACCGAACCAGGAAAGAAAATGCCTCCGTTTAGGATTAGAATAAATTCATCCCAAGCGCTCTTTAAAGGGATAGTTCACCCAAAAATGAAAATGTGATGTTTATCTGCTTACCCCAGGGCATCCCAGATGTAGGTGTGTTTGTTTCTTCAGTAAAACACAAATGAAGATGTTTTAACTCCAACCGTTGCTCTTATAATGCATGTCAATAGGATCTATTTCTATGAGAGTAAAAACACACAGACATACGAATCCATATTAAACCCTGTGGCTCGTGGCGACACATTGATGTCTCAAGACACGAAACGATCGGTTTCTGCGAGAAAATGTGTTTTAAGTTTAGAAACAGAGTCCCCCCTCCCTTACCTCACAGTGGTTTGATCCACCGCACACCTCAACTACCCATAGAACGTTAAAAAATAGCAACTAATGTTACTATACAAGTTTGGGGAGAGAATAAAACTCTTCAGACAGCAGTTGTGAAACACCAGTAAGGTTATTATATTCACTTTAAACATTAGATGAAGTGATTCTTTTCTCCTTAATACAGATTAGGATTCCTGTGATAGTCGGTGTTCAGGCAAAACGTTTTCATTTTTATAGTAATACCATTATTTAGTTCAGTTAGAGAACAGACACAGCAATTAAAAACTGAACGTGTCTGCTCAATAGAGTGTGAGCCGAACAAGAGTCGCAGCACAAACGCAGCAGGAGTCAGATTTCATTCATCACGAGTGAAGAGAGCTGATCAGACAAGATGATCGCAGAAGATTTGGTTTCAAAGCGAAATGTAAAAGCGCCTATGTAAGGGAGTTTTCCTTTTGTGTTTTTCGTTAAGAATAATAGGCTAATGAAAACACAATTCAAGCAACTGCCACCCCCCAATTGGCGCTAATTCTAAACCGAAAGTAAATGCGCGCGGCGCACTGTCAGACCTGAGTTGAGTTTTGCTCAATATGAGAAGTGGCAGATCAGAGGGCTTGCTGCAGTTGAATATCTAGGTAACACTTTACAATAAGGTTTCATTAGTTAACATTAATTAACTACATTAGTTAACATGAACTAAGAATGAACTGCACTTATAAAGCATTTATTTATCTTTAGTAAATGTTGAAATGAACATTAACAATGCATTATTAAAATCTTGTTAGCATTAGTTAATGCACCGTGAACTAACATGAACAAACCATGAACAGCTAGATTTATATTAACTAACGTTAACAAAGATAAACTAATCCTGAACAGAGGTGTTGTTCATGGTTAGTTTATGTTAACTAATGCATTAACTAATGTTAACTAATACAACCTTATTGTAAAGTGTTACCAATATCTAAATATCTGAATATCATATTATAAAATACTACGTGGAGGACGCAAGATCATTTAATAATTATAACATGACTGCGTGGTGAACCTTAGGCTACTCATTTTTAAACAACTTTCGCTCTGTGTTGTTGGTCAGATAAAATGACAGAGAAAGGAAAAACGGACGTTAGCCTAGATAATTTTTCAGTGCACGCAAACGCCAAGTACAAAATATTCTTTGTGCCCCCAAAATATTCTTTGTGCCCCCAACTGTTAGATGAAATTTATGCCACTGTAAACATGCAAATAATTGGTATCGTTATAAAAAAAAATCCATATTGTCAACCTCTATTCCATACTATATACTGGGCAAAAAACTCAGTATGTGAGTCAAGTAGCATGTCTGAATTCATATTATTTGTAAAACAGGTGCCAAAAACTACCCGGATGAGCTACTACTTCTGGAGTGTGTATTCGATGAACACTTTACTATCCCATGAGGCCACGGGAGAGGATTTGTGAATGGAGGTGAAGTGACGCAACTCATGCTGGTAGGTCACATGACAATGACAACATGGCAGATGTAGACTGAATTTCATTCATACTACACACATTCATATAGAACTTACTTTTTTTTAACGGTCGCAAAGTAAGTTTCAAACCAAATGTAGTACCTGCTATTAGGGTTGGATATTCACACACGCGCAAGAAAGGAATGCTATTTCACTATTTAGCCCGTCTGAAAAACACACAGCCCTGTGACTTTGGCCTTTACCCTGGCCCATAACATTACAAGTCCGAGTCTGATCTACGAGTGAACCAATAACACCTTCTCCACCCTGTGCAAGCGTGCTAATGTGTAATCAATGGATTTCAAACGATCTGTAACAATGCAATACTAACACATATAAAAACATGTTTTAGCCTACTCACATGTGTTCACAAGTGTGTGTTCAGAAGGAAGCCTATGCAGGGACTGTGTTCTTCCACAACCAGACAAAGTATTACTATAGACATGTCATGCGCAAAGTATTACTCTCTTCACCGTGTTTATAGCTTGGTAGCGTGATCCTTAGCTCCACGATCGATGGGCGGGGCTACAGAAGCAGGCGTGAGCATTTATCTGTAGAGGCGGCGTTTCCCCCTCCTATTACGTCATTGATGAGTTTATATTTGAGAGCTGTCGTTTGCTGGGCCTGTGTCAATAAAAGCTTTTCTTTGACTAACAAGGACGTTTTCAGCTCCGAAACGTACAGGATATTCTTATATCACAATGAACTTTTATTTCTTTTGAACTTTCTATTCATCAAAGAATCCTAAAAAAAGGTTTTTACTCTACTGCTTTCAACATTGATAATAATAATAAATGTTTGTTGATCAGCAAATCAGCATATCAGAATGATTTCTGAAGGATCATGTGACACTGAACACTTGGATACTGATGCTCATAATTGAGCGTTGCCATCACAGGAATAAATTACATTTTAAAATATAATCAAATAGAAAACAGTTATTTTTTATTTGAATAATATTTCACAACATTACAATGTTTTATTTTTATAACATACATGCAGCCCCCTTACACAATCAGAATGGACCGTTTGCAGAACTATGCAGAACCAGCGATCAGAAGGATTGTTTGCCATTTTACAAGCCTTGAGTCTGCGGACACCGCTCCTCTTATCGATACCGTAAGCCTGCGACGTGATGCCCTCGCTGTCATGACAGCGCTCCGTGACTATGGAGGATTGCATTTCTCCACAGCCTGCGAAGTCCTCATATGTGATTTCAGCTAAATGTATCCAGAGTGGACCAAGCTCGCCAAGATAGCCTGTGTAATCCCTGTCTCGAGTGTTCCTGCAGAGAGGGGGTTCTCGCTGCAAAATCGGATCAAGACGAAGCAGCGAAGTCGCCTTGCGGAGAACAAGGTTACGCGGCTTATGCGCATTGCAAGTTGTGGAGAGACACTGGGAACTTTTGATTTTAAGTCGGCAGCTGCTCAATTCAGCACTGCAAAAAAGCATAAAAAGTAGCCAAAAATGACGCGAGACAATGCTATAGGCCTAGTCATTTGTTGGTTCAAGTTCATTTGACGAGTCATTTCACACGGTGGCCAATTTAAATGTTACCAACTAAATGAGACATACTGAGTTTATAATTAAATTTGCTTGAGTAAAAACAATGATATATTCGGATATTTTATGTGGGGAAGGGGGGTTGGTTTGTTAAACTATGAAATGTGAAACCATAGTAAAAAATTGGTTGATTGACGCCAATTTTCGTCTATTTGAAAGTTAGGCTAATAAACATGTTGCATATACGGCCTGATTATGTCATTTTTTTTTAAGTTACATAAACTGCTTTCAGTTTTCCTCAACTTGACTAATTAAGAGGCGATATTTGACCGGCATATCATCAATATGTCAGAAAAACGAAACCTCTGCCCGTCACTTTGACCGGCACCATTTTGTTCTAGCGGAAACTCTGATATATCACACACACACACACACACACACACAATTATCACGAAGAAAGCTTACGATGTTTTAAAAACAACAATAATGTATTCATGACAAAAATAAAATGAAAAAAGCTCTGGAAGTTTTTTTTATACTTTATTTATCTATGATAGATATGTTTATAAATAAAACAAACAGTATAAATAATACATTAAATAAAGACAAATGTATTTAAATTAATAAATAAGTAAATACAAAAATAGGATTCATACAGGGTGGGGAAAAAATGTAATTAAATAAAAAAAAATGCATTTAAATAAATAAATAACTAAATATATATATTTAGATACAGGGTGTAAAAACAAAAATATATACATTAAAATATAAATATAAATTGAATACAAATAAATGTATTAAAAAATACATTTAATATGTGGATGCAAACAATATACACAGTATATCCTACACACAGTATATATTTAATATAAAACATTTATTTATTTATTTATATATATATATATATATATATATATATATATATATATATTTATAAATTAATTAAAGAAATGTTTTTAAATAAATATATAACTTCAGACAAAATGGAGTTGGAGAAAACATAAATAATCAGTTAATACATAAAAGTGAAAAGAAACTCCTGACATTTTCAGATGGTTGTGATGACCCATCACAGAGCATCACGTTCATCAGAAGTGCATCAAACGCGTCCACTCTCTCAGACTGCTGGTGCTGCCGCTCGCGGTGTGAGGTTGTGAGGGCGGTGCTGTTCACCCATTAACCCCACTCCAGTTTTACGAGCGCCGCGGCCTCGTCCACGCCAACATAAATACACGCGCCGGCCAAGCGCAGGATAATTATTTAGTGCTCACCGGCCTCATCTCTCCCCCTCCCAGCGCGCACATCCACGGCCCTATCTGTTGATCTGACATTATTTACGGTTTACTGTTATTGTCCAGAACAGAAACTTATTAAAGTGCAGTTATTAAACGTTCTCGCTGGGGCAAGATCTGCCGTAAATCTAACGTTTCCCGGAGTCCGTCGGACCCTAATGGATGGTTATGGTTATCTACTTGAGTTGTTTGCGCAAAAATGCTGTTCTCCACCAGAAAGAGACGATGTAATCGGGTTTTATAAGAATTATTAAGCGTCTTCGACATGCTCTGCAGTAAAGATGATTTGTATTAAGAGGATTTTATGTAATGAACTGTGTTTTTGCGGCCTCCCTTTAAACCACCTAGTCATCTTGTGTGTCTTCTCAAGTCATCAACTTAGTTTAAAAGTACGGCAACATACTCAACGTAATACTCTGTACTATTTTAGCAGTATTTAGTATATAAACACTTTGCAGGGTTATTCTAGTTAACTAAAACTAAAAACATTTCCTTTAATTCAAATAAATTGCAAACATTTACTGAAATTATATTATAAAAAAAATTCTACAGAGCCCCACACATAACATTTCCTCATTTTACTAAATTGTGCGCATGGTATAATAATTTGTTTCCTTGTTTTTGTTAGATCAACACGAGGGAATGAATTCTTCATTTGTGGTCACAATAAATATATATATATATATATGTGTGTTTTTTTTTTTAATTGTCCAAAAAACGAATATCACACATCTAAACACAAAATTGAAAACAAAAAATATAAAAATCTAATCAAATTCAAATTCAGTTTTATTACACAGGGCTCAAATTAACTTTTTTACTTGGTTGCACAACGATTAGTTAAGTGTGTGTGTGTGTGTGTGTGTGTTTATATTACATTGTGGGGACCAAATGTCCCCATAAGAATAGTAAAACCTGAGATCACCTACATTGTGGGGTCCAGCCAGCTGTCCCCACTTTTCAAAAGGCTTATAAATCACATAGGATGAGTTTTTTTGAGAAAGTAAAACGTCTATTACGTCTATGGAGAGTCCCCACAAAGATAGTGAATCAGACGTGTGTGTGTGTGTGTGTGTGTGTGTGTGTGTGTCTCGTTCGATTGTCAGAATAAAAAAGTTGCTTGTCTTGAAAATATATGATTATTGTATTATAAATATAATGTATTCTGAGGCAATATTCTGACCAGTGTTCTATCAGTTCTATCATAGCATATTTAAATCTGCATATTTGTGCTTCTTACCCCGAGGGCACTTTTTTTACCTTTTGTAAAGGGCATTTTGTCCCTAATCTTATAAATTGTATGCTTCATCTTTCATTTAAAATTTAATCAATAAATTAAATTAGACACTAGGGCCTTTGGCAATCAAATTAAGTAATTCACACTGAAAAAATATAATTGCATTGAATAAATGTAATGAGATTGTTTTAAATATATTTTGAATATACAAATAAATGTTGGAAAGAATGTTTAAGCATAAAACTAAACCACCAGGAGGTGGGGTCAGGTGACCGTCTTAATGAAGTGAGTCATTGAGTCGTTCAATCAAACGATTCGTTGTAGTCGAGGCAGGTTTTGAAGGGGAACAAACCCTAAAACAACTTTTTTTAGTTAACGATCTGCAAGACTGGGGCTTTATTGGTGCTGTTCATTGATTCGAGTACATGTCTAAAGTGTTTTAATTCTACAATATATGGTGTAAAAACCATAGACTGTATAAAAATATGGACGTAGTGTCCGTGACGTCACCCATAGGATTCTGCAGAGCAGTTTTGAAGCGTAAAGTAGGGTCGAGCTGGCCGTTGCCATCTAAGCAGCGCGTCATCAACCATCACTCCCGGAGAAGTGCAGGTAAGAGCAGATGTTCACTGAGATAATTTATATGATAGCAAAATAATCTCGAGATAAATGCTTCCTTTAAGTTTCGTCGAGGGTTTAAAAACAGAAAACACAAAGTCTGAAACTTCACTTAACACCGTTATATACGTGTCTCTGCAACGTCTGTTAGCAGGGCACGCTTTCTCACCCGGGAATAATATCATCCACATGATATTATTGTTTTTCTTTACATGAAAATGTGAAACAATCTAAACACGATAACCATATATAGTGACTATATAAAAACAATACACATATTGTTTAATGTTTTGAACGAAAAGAAAACTTTAAGATATGACGTAAGCTTGTGTATATTGCCTAATCGTAAATTTGTTCAGAAATGGTGACACAAACTTGATGAAAAAAAAAACTCTTTCTGATTTTCTCAAAATTAGGGATGGGAATTTTTGTCAATTTCGATCATCGATAGGTCTCAAAAAACGAGTACTCGGGGGCGGGGCGTCTCCGTCATGGAGATATGAAGCTATTTTAAGACTGTTACGAAAATGAACTTTGACAAATACAAACATGACATGTCTATGAAAACATGAACATATGACTAGAAAAAAAGAACTGCTAGATGATGATGCATCAATGTCTTTGAAAAAGAAACATCTAAAAACAAAATAACTGTCTCAAATAACCCAGTCAAAAATGTTTGGCATTGCATTTGAGCTGAAACTGTGAATACACACCACCCTGCAGAGCTTTGCTAGTGTAACAGAGGCCAACTAGTAGTTGCTGTGAGAAAACCTCACTCCCCTGATCTCAAGAGACGCTCTAGTGATTGACGCTAGGGGTTGCAGCCTTTAGCCTCCTTGATAGAGCATCCAACTCTCATGCCAGCGGACCTGGGTTCGAGTCCCGCTTGGAGCGGGGCGGTTTGAACGGGAGGGGTTACACTAGTGGGTTAATAAACTCAACCAAACGCATTCTATATGAGATTAATCAGATGTGTACCTATTAAAACTTGCATCAGCACAAAAGGATGCAAGTGCGCATGTGAACTTGGCCAGGCTAGTTTTTTACAGTCTATGGTTTGAAAGGGATACTCACATTTTGAATGTGCTCTTCCCTTAACAACAACACTTATACCACTGGCAACTAAAGCACGGAGAATTTACTACACTATTACAATCGTGTTCTCATTATAATGTGATGTACATGACAGAGTGGCGCTGCACATCTTGCACTTAATTTAAGTTTTTATGATCAAAGTGATACATCACTGCATGTTTTCGAAGCCATAATGAGAAATAACTTTAAATAAAACACTGTTAAAAAACATGAGAATAAAATAACACTAATGCATTATTAATATTATAAATGATTTTGAAAAATGAATAAAAAATAGCCTATCTAAAAAGAGTATAACTCATCTCAAATCCCAGAGTCGATAATGGCATTGCGTTTGAGCTGAAACTGACGAGATTGAACACCAGTTGGTAACGGCAGCGCTTTGCTAGCTGGTTATTAAACTCAACCAAACGCGTCCTATATGACATTAATCAGATATAGACGACATACAAGTAATCTTAGACCTTGCATCTGCAGAAAAGGACTGGGATGTGCACATGAACTTGACTGCGCTAGTCTGATGTAACTCTAGTTGTGGATTTCCTTGAACAGCTGATACACGGGGAACTAAAGCACAGATCATTTACAACATTCAGTAGCAATTTTGTAGCAATTTTGAGCCTCGTTACATCAACTATCTCAGTGATGCTAAATTAACTAGGGCTGTAATCAACCAAAGAAAATCTTGGTCGACTAAAGTCCTGAAATTTTTGACTAAAAATGACGTTGGGAAAAAAACGTGACATTAATTAGCTGCGCACTGTGCGCTGTACTTGGTAGCCTTGTTGTCTGCCTAAATTAATTATAAATGAACATAAAAACTAGTAGGCTATTTGCAGTATATTAAATGGTTTTTGACCTGATTTTTTTGCACTGAAATGAGTCTGACAAACGACTGTTGGCTCTGACAGCGTTGCATCACATGCACCTGCACAATATCATATCCTATGATTTCACAAAATATAATACTATGTTGTATCCTAGTGATATCATCACACAAACTTTTTGAGGAATATGCAACATCATTTAGACAATTGTTTTTGTCATATGTATTATAATAACTGACAGACACTATAATTTCAGCCGCTCTGTGCAGCTTGATCATAGGAGCTCAAGCTCAGCTTCACGGCTGAGATCCGAATAGACTAGGGATGTGACGGTAAGGAAATTTCCCACCGGTTAATCGACGTGTGACAACACCGGTAATACCGGTATCACCGACTGGCTTTTAAATCTCTAATCTATATAACCAGAACAGAAGTAATGCACACGACAGCCGAGTGGTTTCAATGAATTAATATGAAAGTTAAGCTTCCATATGCATGAACTGAAAATGCTACAGTGCACACACACTGTGAATGACAGTTTGTCCGTAAATGCGCGCGATCTGTGAGGCTGTGAGTGGATGACAGTGCAGCCGTAAATGCGCGCTCTCTGCGGCCGAGCAAACGTTTAGGTTTTGGATTAGTGCCAATCATACTAGAATAGACTAACTTAAAGCTTATGCTTTTAAACACAAAAGGCACGTCCACTTTAATAAAAAATGAATATTTATTAAACAAGCTAGATAAAGAGCAGAAACGAAATAAAGTGCATAACTGAAAAATAAAGCATAGGCTCAAAACTAATACAAACAGTGGGCACAGCGCATACTTATCTGTCTCTCTTCTCCAATGGGTTGGGCTAATCCAAATTAAGCCAAAACAAGGGGGGTGTTCTGAAGACAGACTGTTACCTGTGAAACAGGTGTGCTCTGAAAACACCCCCATTAGCAATTAGTGCTTTCCACCTTATGAAATGAACACAGCAAAACTGATGAAATGAACGCGGCAGAACCAATTAAATGAATTTTGGTCGAGCCAGAACGTATCGACTAATAATCAACTAATCAACTATGAGATTACAGCCCTAAAAATAACTCTGGTACTATATACAGTAGGGTACGTACCAATTGGTTGTGAGTGCAGTGCGCTTGCAGAGAGACTCCAGCCACACATTCTTCTGTTTGGCTGTGATTTTTTTATTTATTTTGTTGTGTCTGGTGTGACCGTGAACTGACTAATTGTTTGTCGCTGGAATATTACTGGTTTGAGCACGGTGTTATCAGTCATGTAAACTTTGAATAACGCATCTGGAAACCCATGCAATTACGTTGCGCTTAACTGCAAAAAACAACAACAACAGAATAAAACATTTTTTTTAATCAAAATTGTTTTGCATTGCAGCAATGATATAAAAACATCCCTAAAACATAAATTTACATGAAAAACAAGGCTCACAAAAATGTTTGTAAGATTTATATGAACAGCCACAGGGGTCATAAAAATAAACACGAAAACAATTAATATCTCATGTAATTCTGCGTCCAAAGCAAATCTAATTTTTAAGGATGTTTAGACAATTGTACTGGATAACAAGACTGCGTTGCATCCAGCTTTTCTGAATGCAAGAACGCCCTGACTTCTGGGGGGGTTCACATTCATCATTCTGTTGTTGCGTTGTGAAGATCGTAGCAGGACACCAAGTGGGTTCCTCCTCCTCAGGCCGTCCCGTACCCAGCAGTAGATGAGCTCAGCGGGGTCTATTCCTTTGAATCCACCATGTGTTCCTCACCACTAATATCAACCAGATGACAGAGAACCTCACAGTGATTGTCTCTCAATGAGACAAGTAGTCAAAATAACATGAAGGAGATGATGAGCTGCGTTACTCAACAGACAAAGCGGCATATTCGTCTCTGGAGGCCTCGGAGTGAAAACCTGCCACGTACGCATCTGGAGTTCGGTCTGCGTTATGTTAATATGTTCAAATAGTTTGGGGAAACAAACTGAATCTCATCATTAATACTTTTAAAATAGAGAAACTCTCTGTTCAAATACACTACATACTTGTTTTTGCAACACCATTATTTTACATGCAGGTCAAAAGTCAATGCCAGCATGGCAGATGTAGTCCAAGCATCTCCATAACTTTGGGAATGTGTTCACGAATCACTGATGCTGAACAAAAAGTCACTTGCGAGGGTATAAACTGCTGCGGCGCACTGACTTGGATCCAGAGGCAGGAATATTGA
Organism: Gobiocypris rarus; assembly: GCA_023029165.1. NCBI lineage: Eukaryota > Metazoa > Chordata > Actinopteri > Cypriniformes > Gobionidae > Gobiocypris > Gobiocypris rarus. The sequence goes on along the minus strand of CM040913.1, from coordinate 7,315,072 downwards.
ATATCCATTAGTATGTGATGAAAAGTCTTAAACAGCTCAGCAGCTCAAATTCTCAGCGTTTCGTAACAACTTCGACATAATATTTCCAATCCAATGTGACATCAACAGCGAGACAAATATGAACAGCGCTTTTAACGTTGGCTCATGCCAATTTGTCACAGAGCAATGACTGCCATGACCATTAATCATCACGACGCAAACGTGAAAAGTCAGTGTGCTGTTTAGAAATCTGCGGGTTGATCCGGTCGCCCCACAGTGATGCTCGAGTGACATCTCGAATGAGTGTGCGTGTTCAGTCTGAAGGGCACTACAGCACAGAAAATAAATGTACAAAAATACATCACTTCACAGTGAGAAGGAATAGGCAGATTTACCCATCAGTCATTGCGTGCCACATGAGTGCTACTCAAATTTGGGCTAAAATCCACAGCAAAAACGAGAGTGTGACTTTTTTATTCAGCACAATTCACTACATAAAGCACCATTGACAGCACAATTTATCACAAGTATAGGGTTATTGAGTTATCTAAATATATATGTATGTATTTTTTATGATTTTTTTTTATGATACCGTTTCCATGAAAGGGTGTACATGGTCTGCAACAATGCTTAGGTAGGTGGTACATGTCACAGTAACATCCACATGGATGGCAGGACCCAAGGTTTCCCAGCAGAACATTGCCCAAAGCATCACACTGCCTCCGCCGGCTTTCCTTCTTCCCATAGTGCATCCTGGTGCCATGTGTTCCCCAGGTAAGCCACGCACACACACCCGGCCATCCATGTGATTCATCAGACCAGGCCACCTTCTTCCATTGCTCTGTGGTCCAGTTCTGATGCTCACGTGCCACTGTTGGTGCTTTCGGCGGTGGACAGGGGTCAGCATGGGCACCCTGACTGGTCTGAGGCTATACCGCCCCATACACAACAAACTGTGATCACTGTGTATTCTGACACCTTTCTATCAGAACCAGCATTAACTTCTTGAGCAATTTGAGCTCCAGTAGCTCGTCTGTTTGATCGGACCACACGGGCCAGCCTTCGCTCCCCACGTGCACCAATGAGCCTTAACCGCCCATGACCCTGTCTCCGGTTCACCACTGTTTTTTCCTCGGAGCAGTTTTGATAGATCCTGACCACTGCAGACCGGGAACACCCCACAAGAGCTGCAGTTTTGGAGATGCTCTGACCCAGTCGTCTAGCCATCTCAATTTGGCCCTTGTCAAACTTGCTCAAATCCTTACTCTTGCCCATTTTTCCTAAAATGTTCACTTGCTGCCTAATATATCCCACCCACTAACAGGTGCCGTGATGAAGAGATAATCAGTGTTTTATATATATATATATATATAATCAATAATAAAAAAAAAATGGATTAATCACTGTATTTTCTGTATTTAATCGAAATTAAAAATATCAGCGTTTATTTATGTATACATATATTTTAAGCATTTACATTTTATAAAAATATTTTGTTATTTTCAAATATATATAATTATAATAATGATAATTGATAATAATACATTTATATATCTATTAGACTATATATATATAAAATGTACAATTATATTTCGTTTTCATAAAACTTGTGTGCGAGTGCTATTACTCATCTCTGAGGTCTGAACAGGCTGTTTGGACTGGGTTTGTCTCAGGGTGGGGTGGTCCGCTATCTTTCACTCCCCTAGTATGAAAACAAGACTAACAGACATAAAACATTTCTGTGTTTTCACACTGAAGTCACGTTTACAAGCTGACTGCTGCAGACAAAACTGATGCTCAGATTCAGGAGCTTTGCTAACAGTAGTACGCCAATGTTTCACTCTATTGCACAGTAACAAACGCTATCATTCCTACTGCTGTGTCCTGCCGCATTACTGAGAAGGTCCTGCAGAAATTCGTAATGGATGACGACGTGTGGAGGACAACAGTTCCCTTCTATCCCTACCGTGCATTCTGGAAGATCTCAAACGTCAGTTGAAAGCGTCCCGTTACGCTTTTGTCTTCACCCTCCACCCTCCTTCCATTCCTTCTCCTCGTTTTTCTGAAAGATAATTTATTCTTTACGACTGTCACGTCTCTCCCACTCACAGCTGCACGCTATCCATAAGATCATCCCGCGCTAACAGATTGCTAGTCTGAGATTTGTGTGTCTACCCGGTAGGTCCCGTGAAATCCCCCACAATGCTCAGCGCGTGCTGCTTTGGAAAACACAGGGGGGGGTTAAACACCAGTGTACTTTTACACGCCTGTACCTGGTCTGATGCTTTATGGGTAATGCCAGGATACAGGTGCTAGTCTTTCTAGAGAAAGCATCTACATGCATTAAGAAAATGTGTGTGTGTGTGTGTGTGTGTGGACTGGTAATCCCTACAGTATGGGGACAAAATGTCCCCACAAAGATGGCAATATCCAAAATCCTTGTCCTTGTGGGGACATTTTTTGGTCCCCATGAGGAAAACATCTTATAAATCACACTAAGTGATGTTTTTCGAAAATGTAAAAATGCAGCATGTCTCCTTTGATGGGTAGGTTTAGGGGCAGGGGCAGTGTAGGGGGATAGAAAATACGGTTTGTACAGTATAAAATTCATTACGTCTATGGAATGTCCCCATAAAACATGGAAACACAACATGGGTGTGTGTGTGTGTGTGTGTGTGTGTGTGTGTGTGTGTGTGTGTGTGTGTGTGTGTGTGTAAACATGCATTTGTTTTCACAAATAAAATGGGCAAATATATAATGTATATGTGCCAAACATGCATGCATATTTACATCGAAAATGTTATTTTATTTGTACATTGGAGTATGTTTTATAAGAAAATACTATTTCAGTCTTTCTACGTGATCAAAATTTCATATTTCATTTAATGTTGCCTGTTTGTGCAATTGATTATTTCTGAGTTAAAAGTATTTCAATGTAAATCTGTGTAATTTTTAATGTGTAATACGATTAATCCATGCAATTATTAATCAATTGTTTGTGCAATTCTGATTTGGTGCTTTACCTTTAATTATCTGGCCTAATTTGTGTAATCTTGGGGATGTTTAATGTGAAGAGCCAGTTATAAGTCATAGTTCAGTCCAGAAGAGATAGATCTGGAAATCTGTTCGGAAACAGTCATTATGCAATTCCAAATGGGAGACACTAATGGCACAAAAAGAGACAAAAACGGCACACTTCACCTTCAATTTGACAAAATGCATGATTTCCTCCTGAGAAAAAGTGATCGGATTACAATGTTACCTGCAATCAAAAGATCTTATGAATCTCATGAGTTTAATGATCTGAGCTGCTCCACATTCATTTTACAACTGGATGACTTTTAGGATAAATATTTGAGACTTAATTACTTATAAGTGGGAAATGATGGGCTATAAAAGAGCAACATTTGAGCAATACAATTAGGGAACAGCCTTCATTCTGTGTTTTATTAGTAACTAGCCGTTGTTAAGAAGGTAAACGAACGGCGATCCATTAAACACAGTTGTTCTCTCTCACCCGCGTGAGATAGTGGCTCTCGATCGGCTGTTTCTGTGTGAATAAGGCCGCCGGCATTTGTTCAGCTCGCATTGAACAAACGATCTTGACACCAGAACAAAAGCCGCTTTAGAGGAGAGCACACACACTGCAGACTCTGTTTTTCTCTCTCATATTTTTTAATGACAAAATGTTTGCCAGAAACAGGTGGATTTATTTTGGGCAATCCGGGGTATAGTGATGGAGCTTAGATGGTTCCGGGCCCCAGGGCTTCAGACGACTAACAAAACACATCTTACTTCTGCTTTGCTGCCCGTCTGTAATGCCTTTCAGCCGAGGGCATGATGGTCCGACAGCTTCCCTCCAACTCGAAAATACGGTCATACCGACAAAAGAAAGCTTCAGCTTATATATTCTATAAAGCATCAGTTAAACATACATTAAGATCAAGAATTATTTGACACTTTCAAGACAATATTCATTGGAGACTAGACTGCAGATTTACCTAAAATGTGAAATGTCAGAAGTTTATCACCAGTATTTTGCCTCTCAGGTGTTTCTCCTGAGAAAGACCTTACATTGCTTAGAGGCCGAAGTCAATCAAAAATGAATAGATTTGTCAGCTTTTATAATGGAGAAACCACTTCACTGAAAAATTGTAACTCATCAAAACAATTGACGCAATATCATGTTTTTTTTTAGTTATATGAGATTTAAAAAATTGTCAGTTTAATATAATTGTAACTTGTAATGTCAATTTTATTGTAATTTTTTTAAAGAGTTACATTTTTAAATGTAGTGTTCCCATATCTTTTATTTGACATCCAATCAAACTTATTTTAATGCAAATTAATTTGTCACTTGGTAATATGGCAAATACTAATATAACTAATATTCATATAACTACCGGTCAAACATTTTTTTATGTTATTGATAGACTGCATTATTTGATCAAAAATACAGAAAAAAATGTAATATTGTGAAATTTTATTACCATTTAAAATAACTTTGTTGCTATTTTAATATACTTTAAAATAGAATGTATTCCTGTGATCAAAGCTGAATTTTCAGCATCAGCTTCAGTGTCACATGACCCTTCAGAAATCATTCTAATGATGATTTATTATCAATGTTGGAAACAGTTGTGCTGCTTCATATTTTGGAACCTGTGATATTTTTTCCAGGATTCATTGATGAATAAAAAGTAAGAAAGTACAGCATTTTGTACCAATATACACTACCGTTCAAAAATTATGGGTCAGTTTCTTTTTCTTTTTTTGGAAAGAAATTAAAACAATTATTCAGCAAGAATGTTAAAGTGATAGTAAGTAAAGATGTATATTGTTACTGTGCGTTCACACCAGACGCGGCTTGCGCAGATAAATCATGCTATTAATGCATAGTTGGACGCTTGAACATTTTGAGTTTACTCGCTTCCTTCGAACGTGACATTCACTTCACAACAGACGAAATTTCTCGTCATGGGAGGGGCTTCTGCCAGGCGGCTCCAGTCCCTTTGCGAAATGGCTGACATGGATTGTTTTAAAATACGGCGAATTAGCTCAAATTCCTGGCTTTAGATAGCTTGTAGTCTCAATATATATATATATATATATATATATATATATATATATATATATATAGATAGATAGATAGATAGATAGATAGCTCAAATTGAGTATAGAGCACTTTACAATAACCAAATTGTCTGTCCTCCTCACTCACTTTCTTCCAAGCAAGATCCTTTTTATTCCTGTTTCTATAAAGTACGAAGATGTATCGTTCAGCTCCGGGTATCCACATATGATTTTTTTGTCCTCATTGTTGTCACTACTTGAGCAAGCTCCTTATTGGTTAATGCGGCGTGAATCAATTGCGCCGCAGAATGTCTATTCGCATCTTTGCATTGACTTAACATCACTCGTGCTTAAAGGGTTCCCCTGGTGTTAAGACTTGTATGGCTTAATATAGCAAATTATGTCTCTTACTGAGATCTGTTGTAGAAAACCAATGAAATGATCTACGTTATTGAAAAAGTCCATTACATATTTGGACTATGTCGATGACGTAAAATGGTTGCACTCGGCAATCAACTGGCGCTACCCATAGCTATTTTTACCACAACACAACTCGAAAATTGTTTCAGAGTTAAATAAAACCAATTAATTGCTTTGTAATTGCATTTAAAACACACTCAAACACACGTGCACACAAATTCTCTCTCTCACACACCAACAGATTGGTGTGCGAACACACACAACCACGCACTATGCGCACACACACATACACATACAACCACGCACTGTGCGCACACACACGCTCAATCAGCTGTAATGTTATACATGAGGATTGACTTGCCTAATTTGTCACCTGGTTTCGATTCGGCAGGCCAGCACTCTCTGGCTGAATCCAGAATCACCCCCTAAACCCTCATTCACTATCCCTACTTTAGCCCACTAATACAGTTCACTGTATTATATATACAGGGGGCATTTCGGATTCAGCCCCTGTCGTGGCAGCCCATAACACATCTCGATTGAGACAGAGCTATCTGTCAGATGTGTGTGTGTGCACATGTGTGTTTGAGTGTGTTTTAAATGCAATTACACAGCAATTAATTGGTTTTGTTTAACTCTGAAACAATTTTCGAGTTGTGTTGTGGTAAAAATAGCTGTGGGTAGCGCCAGTTGATTGCCGAGTGCAACCATTTTACGTCATCGACACAGGACGCAAATAAAATGAAGCCGCCCATTGTCCAAATGGATTTTTTTCAATAACGTAGATCTTTCATTGGTTTTCTACTACAGATTTCAGTAAGAGACATTATTTATGTTATATTAAGCCATACAAGCCTTTACACCAGGGGATCTCCCTTTAACGCTTCATTCACGTCTGGTGTGAACGCACCATAAGAAAATATAAAAAAATGTAATCACCAAAAAAACTTATTTTAAATTATAATATTTCACAATATTACGGTTTTGATCAAAAATAAATGCAGCCTTGGTGAGCAGAAGAGGCTTCTTTCAAAAACAAAAGTTATGTTTCCAAACTTTTCGGTATGAAAACGTGAAGCATTTATTCAAACATACATTAAATATTGACGAACAGATTAACTAAAAATAAAACCAATATGAACTATAGTGCATAATTTAGCTATATGTTCTTCTCTAGAGTACATTTTTTTCTAGCTAACTAATGTTTTTGGACGTAACATTGTTTACAAGCTATTTTATGGACATATTTCGCCATTGTAAGTTGTACTGTATATTTCAGCATACCTTCTGATGTTCATTCATGTTTATTTGGTGCTGTAACTAGTAGTAAAGTGGAAGAGATGATCGGTTCACATGCTTCACTTGAACACCCGGCCTGTCACGCCGCATTCTCTATATATATTATATAATTAGAATTTTATAATAAAATGTGCAGAATTTGAAAGCTGAGACCACAAAGCTTAAGCTGATTTATTGGATGGGAGGCAATGTAAAGCGCAATAACATAATTTCCCCTGCAATAACATCACAAACATCTGTCAGCTTGTATCCCAAATTCATTTTATAAATCTAAAGTCTATATGTTTTCATTCTTGCTAAGGGATTTTAGAAGAAACATACTGAAATGCTATGAAAGAGCAAAATATCTACCGCAGTTCGAGACCGAATCAACCTATACTCTCTTGTTTTTTCCCCCCTTTAAGTCCAAAGATAACTCCACACATGCCACAATCAAGCGAACGGACCACAAGATATTATAAACATGTGTTTTCCTCAGAAACATAAAGAAAGGCTGGATCGGCGAGCTGTGAGCTTGATTTAACTATGATATCTAATGATGTATGTTTCCTCCTCATGCCCTATTAAGATTAAGAGTGACTGGAACTGCGCAATACGGGCACAATTTCCGGCCTTTGGGAGCGCGGCCTCAAATATGAGTCACAGTGAATATCACTGCCTCGTTTTAGGCAACATTCCCAAATGGGGTTCGAAGACATGGAAGTGGAAAGCTGTCGCTGACATGGCCAGGAAACAAGCGTACAAAGCCACCAGCGCAATTCGTCTTGTCATTTATAATGGGGAAATGGCGACGTGTCTATTCTTTTCTGGTTTAATGTTCATTATGTTGAGAGGTGATGTGTGTTTAATGGTTTTTTAGGCTTCTGAAATACAGGAAACTGGAGTTGGGATTCATACTGATGTCATGTGCACTTGAAAACACTGATGTTTGAGTCCAAACTCTATTCATAAATGGACTTTTGCAAACAATTCATTTAGAAGCAATCAACCGCAAGGGAAAACGGTGCTAATGCAATAAAATAAGTGCAATTAATCATATAATTGTGCATAGTTAGGGTAGAAAAATAGATTTGTTAACTTATAAAATGGAGAAACCACCATATTGAAAGAAGTCTCCTCTGCTCACCAAGGCTGCATTTATTGGATCAAAAATACAGTAAAAACTGAAATATTATTACAATTTAAAATAAGTGTTTATGTGACTATATTGTAATTTGACTATAAACTGTAATTTATTCCTGTGATCATCATTACTCTAGTCTTCAGTGTCACGTGATCCTTCAGAAATCATTCTGATTTGAGGATTTATTATCAATATAATTTTTTTGGAACCTGTGATGCTTTTTCAGGATTCATTGATGATTAAAAAAATACAAAAAGAACAGCCTTTATGCAAAATATAAATATTTTCACTTAACAAAAATCACTTTTTACTGCAGAATAAAAGTATTAATTTCTCTATTTCAAATAAATGCTGTTCTTTTTAACTTTTTATTAATCTAAGAATCGTGAACAAAGTATCAGGTTATAAAACAAATATGAAGCCGCACAACTGTTTCCAACATTGATGATAAATCATCATATTAGACCGATTTCTGAAGGATCATGTGACATTAAAGACTGACATAATGGCTGAGGAAAATTCAGCTTTGCATCACAGAAATAAATTATATTTTAAAGTATATTAAAATAGAAAACCATTGTTTTAAATGGTAATAATATTTCACAATATTACTGTATTTTTTATCAAATAAAGGCAGCCTTAGAGAGCAGAAGAGACCTCTTTTAAAACCATTAGAAAATAGTAATGTTTCCAAACTGGTACTACACACACACACACACACACAAATATTCAGACAATTCTACAATCTGAGAAACAGCGTTTCACAACCCAGACTTCAGAAAGTGTGTTATTTTTCCCTGCAATAAAATCCCAGATGTCAGTCAACTTGATATTTATTTTACTTTTAATTGCATCGTATCTGAATAGAAAAAATATCAGTGCAGCACTCTGTAACATATCCAGAAATATACTCGTTCCACATTTCATGAACTGAGGAAGGATCTTTGAATCGTAGACACTGCTTTAGCCAAGTTGGAAAAAGAAAAAGCGGCCCAAATGTCTATATGGCATACCTTACTGAGAACTACGGCTAGATTTCAGCAAAGATGAACCGATGTTAACATGCATCAGCCGAGCAAAATAAAATTTTAAAAATGACAGTGGTTTTGGAAGTCAACACATCATTAGCCATTAAACGTTTCTGTCGGAAAATACGGGGCCTTTTTTTGCTTCACCTTTAGTCACGAGTTTCTACAAAGTCTGTTTCCATTTCTCTCTTTTTTTACACTTAGTACAAAATAACACATTTCTACCCGTTAGCACTTCGGTTCCTTAGGAGACTATAACATATATAATATATAATAATTTATTTTCAGTGTTCAAACAGACAGATCCAGTGTGACTGGATAACTAACATACTCTACCAGGTTCCAGTTGGCATTTAGGAGGCTTTTATACATCCTCGATTTGCACTGAGCTCCTTAAACACAACTCAACGAGTTCCTTTTGTGCCGCCAATCGCGGCAGTGTCTTATGCTGAATCCCTAGATGAGCGAAACGAGCACACTACAAATCCCAGAATGCACTGGTATCCTGCAGTCCTTTAGCGCGAGTCAGTGCATGTACTTCTGGGCTCGTACCTACGGATAGAGTTTAGTATTTTAACTCCTGTGTTAAAGCAAATATACATTCTGCTGTGCAAAACGGCCGATTCAAACTGGCTTCCTCCCGTCCCGTCATTTGCAGGTAAAAACCTCCGTCCTCTCGCTACAGGTGTTGCATTTCACAAAACAGCACCACTGGAATTTACAGTTGCATTGCCACACCTTGGTGTACTGATGCGTGTTGTAGCCCCGCCCACAGCACATGAGGTCACAACCGTCCGTGTGCGGCGACGTCCGGTTGCACAGACGCCCCTGCGTCCCGACGCTGCCCGTTTTGGCGTCCTCTTCGCAATAGTTGGGCGAGCGCTCGATGTAGACCAAGTCCGTTTCTAAGGGCTTCTGGTATCCGTGCGTCTTCTTCACCTTGAGGAAGGTGGGCTGCCGCAGCCGGTCGGCACGGACCGCCTCCACGTGGACCGCTTTGTTGTACTTGTCCTTCAGGACGTAGCCGATCTCGCGGAACTTCGGTAACGTGGTCCAACACGTTTTGGTGGTGCAGGAGCCCGACACGCCATGACATTTACATTCCAGCTTCATTCGCTTTTCCAGAACCTGCAGAAAACCACAACACGAGTCTCTGTGAGATTAGCATTTACAAACTGGTTTACAAAGACAAACAACAGCACGAAATGTCAAGGAAACGTTTACATGCACCCTCATAATGCGATTAAAATGGGCAATATTGCGATTTAACTTTACCGCATGTAAACAGGCACGTAAACACCTTAATCGCATTATTGGTGAAAGTGCACAGACGTACACGGATGCCGTTAACTTCATGAATGATCTCTGTGACATTATTCTGACATTTTCTCTTCTCCAAATCACTAAACTCTGTCAACACAACTTGCTGCTCAGTCTGTGCTCCTTCATCCAGACGGCAAGAAGAACGCGTCGACAGCGTGTTCATCACGGCACAAATAATATCCAGTACGTCCATAAAAATGCATTTTGAATTTGATGTGAGTAGATTAAAACAGCCGGTAACATGCATAATGTATGCCTATATAAGAGTAGTATAACTTGTTAGCGAATAATCAGAATTCAAAATTGTTCGAAATAATCACATTATTGGTGCACATAAACATAGTCGATGACTGTTTCTGAATAACTGTTTATGAGAAAAGCGTAGGACAGTTCGATCAACCAGCGTTTTGAACATCGTCTTAAATAACAACACAGGATAAGGTTTTAGACATTTACTAGCAGACTTTGCTGTTCTTCATTCAAAGCTTTTTGTACTGAATATAAAATTGAACAACCCTCATGGATGCAAACATACCTGAGATATTGTAGAAGAAATACACATTTTAAAAAAGAAAAGAGTCTTTGCATGCTCATTTTCTTTGTATCTTAAGCATGTCTGGAATCGATTAATAGCTTTACTGCTTAATGTTAAAAATAGTTATACATTGTATAATATTTTATGTGACACTAGTATAACATAATATTTAAGTAAGATTTGACTATATAATATAATATATAATATAATAATAAATGTCTGGAATGGAATAATAGCTATACATCCTAATGTTAAAAATGGTATATATTGTAGAATAATTTATGTGTCACTACTACCACATAATATTTAAGTAATATTTTACTATATAATAAATGTAAATAAAGTAATAGCTTTACACCCTAATGTTTAAAAAATAGTATCATATTGTTCCAAGTGTTAGTGCTATGTTGTTATTTTTCTTTAGTTTTTGTTTAAAAAATGTAAATATTTTATACAACTTTTTATTATAAAGTATGATATGTTATATTAATATATTAGTAACATAATATGTTTCATGTGTTAGTCTGTGTAGTTATGAATGATTATGATTGTATTGTACGATTATACTGTTTGTCTCCACTTGATATCCAAGTTTACCGTATACTGCCCTAATGTAAATAAAATTCTGTATATAAAACAGAATATATAATACCGTGTTCATCTTCAAAATAAAACAATTCTTTAATTTTTTTTAAACTAATTTTGAGTAAAAATGTAAGTCAAGAAGGGCTTAAATAATGATCATACGGATCACTCATCAGACTGGAAAAGGAAGGTCAAGTCGACCACATTGCATTGTGGGATACAGTATCTCGCGTGTTCCATGCATACAGAAAATTCACAAACGGCGCACATTCTGCACACTTCAGAAATAGTTAGTATGCTATTCTGAACACTCCGGAGACACAAACACAGCACATACTAACGTCTTTCAGAAATCAGCCTTTTTCTGGTTTGCATTGGGCTGTTTGGAAGACGAGCATGTACATGCAGTGGAAAAACCATATGCTGGCATATGGACCATCTAATGTGCTACATTAATACTGCCGGAGACTTCAGACGCTCGCCGCTGATCCGTACGGGACGCTCTCTGCCAGTTACCCATCAAACCTACTCTGTAATTCTCTCTACCTTCCTGCAAACCACATCTATGAGCAGGAAAAATAAATATAAATCTCCTACGGCCAAACACCATGATACTCCACGTTAGAAGTGGATTATTGAGCCTTTTAATGAATTGCAGATCTTTTGCAAGCAACATGAAGAATAGCGGAAGAAATCATCCAGCAAAAATCTATCTGCATGCACAGTCTGTTGCAAAGAAAAAGGAAATGTTTTATTTTTAGATTTACATTGGATATCAATACTGTATGAATACTTTTTCCAGACCACTTTCTCTGTCTGGCATGACTCCTCACCAAAAGCAATTATCATTTCCCTGGAAAACACATGTAAACTAATCGATCAATCCCACAAAACCACCTTGACCCACGCGAGGCCATTGCCCTCTCGATTTCAACAGAACAAAAGAGGTCGAGAGATTGTTCTGGCAAGACATTCATAAACGTCTACATTAGAGTTTTCTACTTCCTAGCCTTTCCCTATGACTCTTATGAATGCTGCCAGTTTTCCATTTAAAAAATGGTTCTTAATTGGGCACTGATTGAATTATGCTAACAGAATAAATATATTATTGCAAAAAATATAAATACATTTTAAAAATGTACTTGTTCCAAAACTTAGAGCTGCCTACGTACACAGCACTAATAAATAATACACTATTAAAATACATATTAGTGCTGTCAAATCAATTAACCACATCCAAGAAGTTCATGTTTACATAATACATGTGTACGGTATAATTATTATATAAATACACACTGCATGTGTATGTATATATTTATATATATAAATGCATATGTGTGTATTTATATATGAATAATAATATACATAATACTTTTTATAAAAAAATATATATATATATAAAATGTTTTAGATCAAATATTTACATATAACTTAAATATGTAGGTATAGATATGTAATCTTTCAAATAATATATAGAAAATGAAATGTATAATCGTGTGTGTGTATATATAGAAACAGTATACATAAACAAAAAAATATATATAATAACTTTATTTCTAAAACTTATTTCTAGTACCTTCTACTTCACTATATACATGTATATAATATTGTGTAAAATATCTACATATAATTATTTAAATATATATATATATATGAATGAACGCATATATATTTGACAGAATAATGTAAAATATGAGCAAAAAATATATATCTTGTGTATATTTTAAGCAAGGCAGCTCACTGCCAGTTTCATTAATTCTGCCAAGCAGTAATTTGGTTTTATTAGATGTAAACAGAATTTTCAGTCATTACTTAAACAATTAACATATTCCCTTATCTGAACACCCGTAGCGGTATTAAAATCAGTTCCACGTGGCTTCAATACATCAACGTTGATTCTGCAGAGAAATACGTTCATGACTAATGTTGATTCAACGTACACTGAGCCAACGTGTGCCCGCAGGCAACGGCGTTTCAAAATGAACGATGTGTTACTTCACAAGCCGTCCGACGGCCCGCAGCGCTGTTTACATTTGCCTGGATACGCTTACATCCACAGCGCTAATGTGGACCAGTGTTGGCCCCGGCTCGCTCAAACCACATACACGTATGATAGCAATTGAAATTCCAGAGCGGCAACTTCCATCTTCCCCCATCCAGAGTCATATGGTACGTCCCGTCCCCCCTTACCCTATGATGCTATGGCTCCATGAATGCCATTGTGGGTCCTCTATAAAAGCCTGACTCAATGGAGCGAGGGTTGTGTTTTCAGTGCTGCAGAAAGACTCGCAATAATATCCTGTTACAGGCTTTAGACTTGATGATTCCATACAGCGGCCCGCGATGGGATTGGACGGCCTCCAACTGGCAACCGCGGACCTGGGGCTCAATCCCGGCTCGGCTCAGGCTCGCTCACACCATAAAGCCTTGTGTTATTAATTAGATCCATTTGTCACCAGAGTGCATGCGGTTCTGCTGTTTCAGAGCATGTTGTTTTGTGTTCTTGGATGACTAACAGCTATCAAACAAACAAACATGGCCAAAGCGGCAAGCAGCCAAACCGAGCTTGAACCGGCATCAAGGCGCGAACCGAGAAAACACACAGTAATTGGCTGAAGCGAAACGAGTTGCTGAAAATGGCTGACTGTTCAAGCACTCGTCTGGTGAACGAATCCTCCGTTTGCCATCTGAAACACCTGTTTTATATATGAAGAACCACCTGAACTGTGAAGATGAACCGTGCCACATGTCTGCGTGAAACCAGTTACTAAAATGCTCTTAATGCATTTGTCTTTTCAGCAAGAATTAATGGATAAAAAATTTTCTGAAAGAATTTGTTATTTGTTTCTTTAACTAAATGTCGGCCAAAAAGTGCTTCCAAGATTCAATGTTTTAAAGCCTCTGACATCTAAAACAGATTAAGCCACATTGTCTGGAAGACTTTCCCAACCGTGCAGTCAAACAAAATGGATACATGTTTCTGCAAGACGACCACGACTTATGTTGGTAAATTGTCAAATTAAAACGCTCTTGAGAAATAACAAATGAACGCATAAGAACTTTCCCCCGAAGTCAACGCTGGCCAAAAAACTCTTTTGAGCTTCAAAGATTTTATAAAAGCTTCTGAAGTCTAAACAGATTAAGAAGCATTGTCTGGATGGTTTTTCCAACCATGCAGTCAAATTTTTCCATTTAAAAATGGTTCTTAATTAGGCTAGTTGAATTATGCTAACAGAATAAATATATTGTACAAAAAATAACAAATACATTTTAAAAGCCATTACTTGTTCCAAAACTTAGAGAGCTGCCTACATTACACAGCACTAATAAATAATACACTATTAAAATACATATTAGTGCTGTCAAATCAATTAACCACATCCAAAGAAGTTCATTTACATAATATATGTATGCAGTATAGGTATTATATAAATACACACTGCATGTGTATGTATATATTTATATATATATATACATGCTGATATCTGCTGTATTATATATGAATAATAATATACATATATATATATATATATATATATATATATATATATATATATATATATATATATATATATATATATATATATATATATATATATAAATATGTTATTAAACCATCGTAGCATGTGTCTTCCTGGGGAGAGGCTTGCTGTTCACACATGATTTTTACATGCTGGACAGAAAAAAAGCACAGTAACACCCTAGGAATGAGACAAAGTACACTGGGCAACCACATAACATTGTTCTAAAAACCATAGTAACGGCATAGCAATACCCTAGCAACAAGCCAGAATACCCTGACAATGACATAACATTGTACTAAAATCAAATTAGAACACCTTAGCGACTGCATAGCAACCACATACCATTGTTCTAAAAAAAAAAAAGACCACCTCTACAACTACAGAGCAACACCCTAGCTAGAAAAATATAACATTGTGCTATAAATAATTACAACACACATTAGCAACTGCATGGCAACCAGGCAATCATGTAACTGTGCTAAAAAACCAATAAAAGAAGACCTTAGCAACATTCTAGCAAACAGCCAGAACACCATGGCTATCACATAACATTATCCTAAAAACAAATTAGAACACCTTGGCAACAGCCCAGCAACCACATAACATTGTTCTAAAAAATAATGCAGAAGAAACAGCATAGCAACACCCTAACAACCACATACCACTGTTCTAAAAAACAATTAGACCACCTCTACAACTGCAGAGCAACACCCTAGCTAGCAAAATATAACATTGTGCTATAAATAATTATAACACCCTAGCAACTGCATGGCAACACCCTAACAACCAGCCAGATCACCCAGGCAATCACATAACTATGCTAAAAACCAATGGAAGAACACCTTAGCAACTGCATAGCAACATCCTAGCACCCAACCAGAACACCCAGGCAACCACACAACATTGATCTAAAGAAAACAAATTAGAATGCAGAATAAACAGCATAGCAACAACTTAGCAACCAAATAACATTGTACAAAAAAAACATAAAAGAACACCTTAGCAATTGCATAGCAACCAGCCAGAACACCCTGGCAATCACATACTAAAAACAAATTAGAACATCTTACATATAATTTATGTAGAGTAAATTTAAATGCGTATTTGGCATGCTGTCCGGGGGGAGGGCTTCGAGCTCAAACTAAAAGAGAAGAAGTGCAGAAGGGGTGGTGGAGGGATGCTGATAAACTGTCAATGAACGGAGGTAGGACTGCTGCGTATATACACCTCTTATGTTGATTAGCCGAGTGCTCTTAACCTGTGTCAATTATCTGAACGTGCTCCTCCCCAACTTTGTTAAAAACATCATTAAAAGAACACCTTAGCAACTGCATATCAGCAGTCTAGCAACCACACAACATTGTTCTAAAGAAAACAAATTAGAATGCAGAAGAAAAAGCATAGCAACACCCTAGCAACCAGATAACATTGTGCTAAAAACAATTAGACCACCTCATGGCAACACCCTAGTAACCAGCCAAAACACCTTTTCATGTGCAAACACCACTCACGTTTTCTCTTGAAATGATAAAAAAATGGCTTAATTTGTTATTTACACTGTTAGAAAATCATTCATATGAGCAACAAAATTAGTTGGTGCTCAGATATTCAATATCTTAAAGAAAACATTATTTGGTATCTTTACATAATGACTGAAAATGAGAATGGATTATAGTGTATGGAATTTTTAAAATGAATTTCAAATCAAATGAAAGTTGATAATTCGCCTGCGCAGATGAAAGATATGTGATGAGGTTAGTGTTTCTGTGCACCTTTGGCGACGCGACTGCAGCTGTTGAACAGCGACCGCAGATGTTGAGCTAGAGGATTCTCAGAGTGTGAGAAAGCAAAGCCAAGGTGCTGTCCAAAGTGCTGAATTCTCCTGCCAGAGCACCTTACAAACCCACCACAAGAAACACCGCTGCTCACACACACACACATCTGGAGCTTTATTTAACATGACATCTACAGTATATCAGCTGAACAATCTGGGGAAATGAATCCACCGATAAAAGCAAACTTTGATCATCTCAGACGAGCCAAACACTGGCCACTAATGGTAATAGGAATTGGAGGAGAAATTATAAAAGTGGCATGAGAATAAATGTTAAAATGGAAAATATATATATATATCTTATTGGAGTGTAATTTTGGATGAGATTCTTCCTTCAAAATTTGTTTGTGCAAAATGTCACATGTAGACCATAATCAATCTCTCCTTTCTGATTTTGTTTATTAAATACAACCAATCATGTGCCATTTTGGTGACTATTAACAAAATCGGTTTGCCATATATGGAACGCCTCCGGGCAGCTGTTTCTGTCCATCTACTTGAATGAGGGAATCCTGGACTCTCAAACTGCTGCCTGGGGGGGAAGAGGGAACAGGCTGTGGAGCATCATATTTCAAATCAGCAACAAAATGAACTGTCCCATAAATATTGTTTCTTATGCCCAAATAGCATTCAAAAAACTTTTTTTTCAGTAGCTGCAGTGATGCAATTACTTTTTTATTTTTTTATTTAGAAGGCTGGACTTATTTCGTCATATTGCATGTTGCACTTTCACCCATTCATAAGTAATATATGAGTGTAGCATCTTTATAGCTATAGTCTTTGCTATAAACCAGCCAACTTGTAATGGCAGAAAAGACTTGCACTCCTCTAACACACACACACACACACACTGGCATGTTCAAGCCTCTGACTCAAATGCACATATACACACAGTGCCAGTGTTGTGGCAAAAGCAGGAAAAAAGATCATTGCCAAGAAGAAAAGTGGCTGCCATGGATCAGCGTTTGGATGCATGCAGCACACACACTCACACGCGCGCTCACACACTCATGCACATACACATTCACTCACATACACACATGTGCACATACACTCACTCATGCACACAAATACAAACACATACACTCACAAATACACACTCATGCACACACACACACACACACACGTGTGCACTCACTCACACACACTTAAACACACAAACATGTGCACATACCCACACAAACATGCACACACAAATACACACTCATGTACACATACACACACTTTTACTCACATACACGTGTGCACTCACACAAACAAACGTGTGCACATATTCACTTACACAAACAAGCACACACTCACATGTACACAGTTTGAAATTTGTTTAAACAATCACTAAACTATATATATATAGAACACAATTGCAAGCTCACAAACAAAACTTCCTGATTTCAATTTCCTGAATTTTCCTAAAATATACTCTCGCCCTGCCTCACAATCTTTCCTATCCATGGCGCAGGCGGTGCCCAATCAGGCTGCTGTCCACATCGGGTTAACGGTACACGAGGGCCATACACTCACAAACGCCAAAGTGAATAAAGCACATGTGAGGAGGCCAGAACCAAAGCCCTGACTCCACTCCAGCTAGAAGCACCCTGGGATAGCCTCGAACCCTGCCAGTGGAAAACTGGACTGACCAGAAAACCCTCAAAGAACTTGGAAGGGAAGAACAGAGGAATATTAAAACAGATGTCTAATAGAGTTTAGTGGCAAGTGTCTGCGACAGAATCCAAGATCACTGTGGAAGAGTAGTGCTCTGTCTCTGTTTACCCTCGTTTTACGTATATATCCGCTGACTTTACGTGGAGAAAGTGGGCGGAAGACTGTGTCCGTCATGCCGACTGACCGCTTTGGCTCAGACGGACGAGAGCAAACAGTGCAGAGTGCAGAAGGGTGATGCTGGAGGAGATACAACCTCAGAGCGAACAAACAATCCCGTTGAACCCTAGTATGGCCTGGGCAGCAGCAAACGCTCCATTCATGCCGCCGAAAGGACGTAGTGCTCTTGAAGGACGTACTAAATCTGCCCGCTGCTTCTCTGCCAATCATCTGAGGTCAGCGAGAGCATCGAGAAGAGTTACGATGAAGCTGCAGCGATCAGATGAGTTCAGACAAACACAGGGACGAGCTCTGCACTGGAAACACAATGCTGTCATTCATACAGCAATCAACTTCTCAGAACTCAACACTTGAAATACCATCATATCATGCATTATATAATATTGATTTAAACAAATAATAGAACATTTAAAAACTGCACTCACGTGAATTAGAACAGGTACACACACACACACAATCATACACTCTCACACACGCACTCTCTCACATACGCTCTCTCGCACACATTTTCATACTCACACATACTCACACACTCTCAAACCTACTCACACACATACACACTCACTCTTTCATACTCTCACACACACTCACTCTCATACACACTCACATACTCACACACTCAATGCAGTCCATTTACCACTCTCAAACCTACTCACACACATACACACATACTCTTTCATACTCACACACTCACTCTCAATACACTCTCATACTCACACACTCAATACACTCTCATACTCACACACTCACTCTCAATACACTCTCATACTCACACACTCACTCTCAATACACTCTCATACTCACACACTCACTCTCAATACACTCTCATACTCACACACTCACTCTCAATACACTCATACTCACACACTCAATACACTCTCATACTCACACACTCACTCTCATATACACTCATACTCACACACTCACTCTCAATACACTCATACTCACACACTCAATACACTCTCATACTCACACACTCACTCTCATATACACTCATACTCACACACTCACTCTCATATACACTCATACTCAGACACTCAATACACTCTCATACTCACACACTCACTCTCAATACACTCTCATACTCACACACTCACTCTCAATACACTCTCATACTCACACACTCACTCTCAATACACTCTCATACTCACACACTCACTCTCAATACACTCATACTCACACACTCAATACACTCTCATACTCACACACTCACTCTCATATACACTCATACTCACACACTCACTCTCAATACACTCATACTCACACACTCAATACACTCTCATACTCACACACTCACTCATATACACTCATACTCACACACTCACTCTCATATACACTCATACTCAGACACTCAATACACTCTCATACTCACACACTCCTCTCAATACACTCTCATACTCACACACTCACTCTCAATACACTCTCATACTCACACACTCACTCTCAATACACTCTCATACTCACACACTCAATACACTCTCATACTCACACACTCACTCACATATACACTTATACTCACACACTCAATACACTCTCATACTCACACACTCACTCATACTCACACACACTCACTCTCATATACACCCTCTCATACTCACACACTCACACTCATACACACACTCACTCTCAATACACTCTCATACTCATACAAACACACACACTCACTCTCAATACACTCTGTCATACTCATACACACTCTCACTCTCATACTCACACTCATACAAACTCACACACACACTTACTCTCATATACACTCTCTCATACTCATACACTCACTCACACTCATACACACACTCACTCTCAATACACTTTCATACTCATACACACACTCACTCTCATATGCACTCTCTCATACTCACACACTCACTCACATGCTCACTCTCGCACACATACATTCTCTCACTCAAACACTCACTCTCACAAACATTTTCATACACACACACTCTCACTCATACTCACAAACGCACAGAGACACATTCACACTATTACACTCAATCTCTCATACACACACACTCACTATCACACACTCACTCTCTCACACACACACACTCTCTCTCTCTCACACACACACATACTCACACACTGCCACACTGGGAAACATGGGTTCTGGTCTGACACACAAAACCTCAGCAGAATAAAGCAGATTTCCTGAACTGATACATTAGATGACAGTTCACAAACAGAATGTTGCCAATCAATGACATCTGACTGAATTTGAGCGAGTTGTGTAATCCATCACTCACAGCAGTTTTGCATTGTGACCGGCTGCATTTCTAGATCATTCTTGTTGCATGTAAAGCAGGTCTTTAATCACGACTCCATCCAGATAAGCTCTCATTCCGGCTCTGTTGTCACATATGAATAATCTTTCAGATCAGAGATCAAAGAGCCAACCTCAGCTCATTTATCAGATGTGTTCAGAACACATGAAAATTGAAGCTCTTTATATTTAAAGTGTTCATGATAAGGGTTAAAGTCTGTCCACCTGTCCAGTTCTGCCCGAGTCCAATCAGAAAAGAGCGATGATGATCTGATTATGACAGGCAGAGCTTTCATCGGATGTTCTGACATCCTGCTTCCATCCAGTCACACAGGAGGAGGATTTATATAAAATGTACAGTGTATATGTGTGTATATATTGGCCTATATATAAACTTAGAAATACAAAAAAAATTGAATTCTTAAAAAAAACTATTAAAAATGATAAGAAACAATAATCTATATACACACACACACATACAGAGGCGTCCCTGCACCAGTGCACCACACACACAACAATAATAATAATAATACATTTTATATATATATATATATACATTTTATATAAAATGTACAGTGTATATGTGTGTATATATTGGCCTCTATATAAACTTAGAAATACAAAAAAAATAGAATTCTTAAAAAAACTATTAAAAATTATAAGAAACAATAATCTATATATGTATACTATTTATACTTCTAGTATTGTTTCCTATGATTTTTATTTAATTTTAACTGATTATATTATAAATGAAAAATTTAAATGGAAACTCCATTCACTCAGAAACGAATTTCAATATTTTCTTGTAAAACGTACTCCAATAATTTTTGTCTTAAAACTTAGTCAGTGTACAAAAGTGCATATCATGTCATAAGAAATAAAATACAAAGTAAAAAATGTATATTTAAATACATTTTTCGAAATAGTACACATAAAAAAATTAAGAATCACCCCATATATATAATTATTTTAAAAAATTGATAATATAAATGAATGCGCACATATACAGGTCCTTTTCAAAAAAATTGCATATTGTGATAAAAGTTCATTATTTTCCATGATGTAATGATAAAATTAAAATTTCATATATTTTAGATTCATTGTACACCAACTGAAATATTATAGGGTCTTTTATTGTTTTAATACTGATGATTTTGGCATACAGCTCATGAAAACCCAAAATTCCTATCTCAAAAAATTAGCATATCATGAAAAGGTTCTCTAAACGAGCTATTAACCTGATCATCTGAATCAACTAATTAACTCTAAACACCTGCAAAAGATTCCTGAGGCTTTTAAAAACTCCCAGCCTGGTTCATTACTCAAAACCGCAATCATGGGTAAGACTGCCGACCTGACTGCTGTCCAGAAGGCCATCATTGACACCCTCAAGCGAGAGGGTAAGACACAGAAAGACATTTCTGAACGAATATGCTGTTCCCAGAGTGCTGTATCAAGGCACCTCAGTGGGAAGTCTGTGGGAAGGAAAAGTGTGGCAAAAACGCTGCACAACGAAGAGGTGACCGGACCCTGAGGAAGATTGTGGAGAAGGACCGATTCCAGACCTTGGGGGACCTGCGGAAGCAGTGGACTGAGTCTGGAGTGGAAACATCCAGAGCGACCATGCAGAGGCATGTGGAGGAAATGGGCTAAAGGTGCCGCATTCCCCAGATCAAGCCACTTTTGAACCAGAAACAGCGGCAGAAGCGCCTGACCTGGGCTACAGAGAAGCAGCACTGGACTGTCGCTCAAATTTTGCATGTCATTCGGAAATCAAGGTGCCAGAGTCTGGAGGAAGACTGGGGAGAAGGAAATGCCAAATGCCTGAAGTCCAGTGTCAAGTACCCACAGTCAGTGATGGTCTGGGGTGCCATGTCAGCTGCAGGTGTTGGTCCACTGTGTTTTATCAAGGGCAGGGGATATTGTGAAGAGAAAGTTAAGAGACGCAAGACCCAACACTCTGGATGAGCTAAAGGCCGTTATCGAAGCATCCTGGGCCTCCATAACACCTCAGCAGTGCCACAGGCTGATCGCCTCCATGCCACGCCGCATTGAAGCAGTCATTTCTGCAAAAGGATTCCCGAACAAGTATTGAGTGCATAACTGAACATAATTATTTGAAGGTTGAATTTTTTTGTATCATAAAACACTTTTCTTTTATTGGTCGGATGAAATATGCTAATTTTTTGAGATTTTGGGTTTTCATGAGCTGTATGCCAAAATCATCAGTATTAAAACAATAGACCTGAAATATTTCAGTTGGTGTGCAATTAATCTAAAATATATGAAATTTTAATTTTATCATTACATTATGGAAAATAATGAACTTTTATCACAATATGCAAATTTTTTGAGAAGGACCTGTACGTATATATACACATACACTCACCTAAAGGATTATTAGGAACACCATACTAATACTGTGTTTGACCCCCTTTCGCCTTCAGAACTGCCTTAATTCTACGTGGCATTGATTCAACAAGGTGCTGAAAGCATTCTTTAGAAATGTTGGCCCATATTGATAGGATAGCATCTTGCAGTTGATGGAGATTTGTGGGATGCACATCCAGGCACGAAGCTCCCATTCCACCACATCTCAAAGATGCTCTATTGGGTTGAGATCTGGTGACTGTGGGGACCACTTTTAGTACAGTGAACTCATTGTCATGTTCAAGAAACCAATTTGAAATGATTCGAGCTTTGTGACATGGTGCATTATCCTGCTGGAAGTAGCCATCAGAGGATGGGTACATGGTGGTCATAAAGGGATGGACATGGTCAGAAACAATGCCTAGGTAGGCCGTGGCATTTAAACGATGCCCAATTGGCACTAAGGAGCCTAAAATGTGCAAAGAAAGCATCCCCCACACCATTACACCACCACCACCAGCCTGCACAGTGGTAACAAGGCATGATGGATCCATGTTCTCATTCTGTTTACGCCAAATTGTGAAAATGGCAGCGAGTGATGAGGCACACCTGAATATCATGAAGCCTCTTCACTGCTGCTGTTAAGGAGACTATAGTCTCTCTCTCCCCGTGCATGCAAATGCTGGTGTCCTCGTGGGTCTAGGAAGGGAGCACGGAGTGACCCGCGGTCTGGAATGGAGATGCACACGTAACGTCGTTAACAGGCTAGGATGCCGGACCGCTATTCTCCTCAGTGGCTAAAGAGGACGAGCCGCCACATAAAAGCCGCCGCCGGGTGTCATGTTCATTTTCAGTTTACATTTTCAGCAGTTTTTTTTTATTTCGGCTCGAAACTGATAGTGGCATTTGTGGCCGAAATTTCGGTGCACCCCTAGTTCATCTCATTAACAATCGCTCCACCTCCACAACACTTGGTCCTGCTCTGCTTCATACTACAGGAACGCTAATAATCACATTTATGCCCTAGTCCTGTCCCCCTGGCTGTGAGGTGAAGACCATATGTCCCAAGATTCTGTGCTCAAACTTGGTGTCATCAAACTACGCCTTTGTTTTGAACAGGCGACCTCTATACCGGACGGAAAATTTACATAGTGCACCTTTAAAATCTAACCAAATATTTCTGCAAATTCTAGGATGCAACAGCGACTCGATGTTTGTGACTGGATTATATTTTGTGGAAGAGGATGAAATAAGTTAAAAAGGTTAAAAAAAAATCAAAATGCATTCTACAGAATATTGTATTTGATGAAGTTCAGTTATGAATTCGACCTCATGGTTTGCAGTTCTGTATAAAGACCGTCTCAGTGTATTGTTAGGCTACGCTGGAGAGTAATTTGCGATTAGGTTCAGTGGCTTGTCCGCTCCAGAAGGATTTGATTTCACCACAAATGAAGAGAAAGAAAGACGTCCGTTTCACCAGAACTTGTCTTATGCGCTGGCGATCGATGCAAAGCACAACGCCGAGCAGAAACATCCACAAGCTTTATTCCCTAAACACATGAAGCAGTGATTCATGCAGGATCTCAGTCATTACTTCATTATGAGTTTACTTTGGAAACTCACACAGAGACCATCCAAAACAACTTTATTTTTCTACGGTCTGATACTCAATACTCAATACAAATTCAGGCAAATAAAAAAACGCTGAGGCCTTGTTTTAACCCAGGGATTGGGATGTTTTAACCCTGTGATTGGCTTGTTTTAACCTAGGGATTTGCGTTGTTTTAACCTAGGGAATGGGTTGTTTTAACCCAGTGATTGGGTTGTTTTAACCTAGGGAATGGGTTGTTTTGACACAGGGATTGGGTTATTTTAACACAGGGATTGGGTTGTTTTAAACTAGGGAATGGGTTGTTTTAACACAGGGATTAGGTTGTTTTAACCCAGGGAATGAGATAAATGAATGGGATAAATGTTATATATATATATTAGAATTATAAGAATTTGTTTTCAAATAGTATACATAAAATGAGAATTATATATATACTGTATATATTATTAGAATTTTTTTATTACATTTATATTATATAAATTAAAATATATATAATTAAATAAAAATAAGTTTCATTCATTATTAAATTAAATGTGAATTAAATGTTTAAACTAAAATAAAATAGTATAAAAAATCATAATTAAATCATTATTTATATATATATGTATGTATAATTAAAATTATACATAAAAAAATGCCTCTCCTATCCCATCCTGCTCTGCTTCACTTTTTATTATAAAAATATAACTTAATATAACACAAATATTTTATATCTATAGTTTAATATCAACCAAAAATATCCATTTGATGTCTTATTTGTGTCTGTTTTTATAGCATCATCTGAGACAGTATTAAAATGTCAATGAACTCCATTAAAAACCATAAAGAGCATCTTCTGAGTCATGTCTGTGACCTGCAGCGACTCGGATACTGAGAAGAAAGCGAGTGTAAATTGTCGGCACGCTCTGACGGCGCTGCTCTGGATTCCGGCAGCCGTATTAATCTTCTCCTGGGCTTTTAGTGCGGTTTCGGGAATGATTGGGAATTCTTCATGTGGTTAAGAGGCTCACCTGCCCGAGTGCAAAGCGTCTTGTGAAACAAGGAAGGGCAAGAGAGGTTGAACTCTGCTAATATTTCTCTGAAACTGCCAACAAACTCCTTTCACACGAGCGCCATGAATCACCTGAACGACACACAAGCCGTGAGAGGAAGAGGTGTGTGAGAGAGAGCACTTCGTTCTGTCAGCACCCTCACACACACACATAAATTGTGTACACACACTCAACAGACACCTAATCCCACTAAAAACTAACAGATATTATCAGGGTTTTTTTTCTTCTTCTTTGTTTTAAAAACACTTTTGCGATCTTAGATTTGATACATTCAGACAATTAAAGAAACAGCTTGTGCAAAAAGCTCTAAAACACTTTCAGTTTGGAGTTTGACGTTATAAAGCTGCCAAAGACAATACTCTTGTTATACGATTGTCAAATAATAGGCGTAATAGTTTTTTTAATTATTTATAGACATTTTTTTTTATTAAATTAGAAATTATAATATTATCATACATTTAAAATCATTTAAGTTCATTTTTTCTTATTAATGTACACACAGCACCCCATATTGACAGAAAAACACAGAATTGTTGACATTTTTGCAGATTTATAAAAAAAAATGAAATATCACTTATTCCTAAGGGTCCTAAGTATTCAGACCCTTTGCTGTGACACTCATATATTTAACTCAGGTGCTGTCCATTTCTTCTGATCATCCTTGAGATGGTTCTACACCTTCATTTGAGTCCAGCTGTGTTTGATTATACTGATTGGACTTGATTAGGAAAGCCACACACCTGTCTATATAAGACCTTACAGCTCACAGTGCATGTCAGAGCAAATGAGAATCATGAGGTCAAAGGAACTGCCTGAAGAGCTCAGAGACAGAATTATGGCAAGGCACAGATCTGGCCATGGTTACAAAAAAAATTCTGTTGCACTTAAGGTTCCTAAGAGCACAGTGGCCTCCATAATCCTTAAATGGAAGACTTTTGGGACGACCAGAACCCTTCCTAGAGCTGGCCGTCCGGCCAAACTAGCTGAGGGGGGAGAAGAGCCTTGGTGAGAGAGGTAAAGAAGAACCCAAAGATCACTGTGGCTGAGCTCCAGAGATGCAGTCGGGAGATGGGAGAAAGTTGTAGAAAGTCCACCATCGCTGCAGCCCTCCACCAGTCGGGGCTTTATGGCAGAGTGGCCCGACCGAAGCCTCTCCTCAGTGCAAGACACATGAAAGCCTGCATGGAGTTTGCTAAAAAACACCTGAAGGACTCCAAGATGGTGAGAAATAAGATTCTCTGGTCTGATGAGACCAAGATAGAACTTTTTGGCCTTAATTCTAAGCAGCACGTGTGGAGAAAACCAGGCACTGCTCATCACCTGTCCAATACAGTCCCAACAGTGCATGGGTCAGTTTTTCTTTTTTAAGAAATCTGCAAAAATGTCAACAATTCTTTGTGTCTTTCTGTCAATATGGGGTGCTGTTTGTACATTAATGAGAAAAAATGAACTTAAATGATTTTAGCAAATGGCTGCAATATAACACAAAGTGAAAAATGTAAGGGGGTCTGAATACGTTTCGTACCCACTGTGTGTATATATATTATTATTATTAAATGTTTTATTAAAAATAAAATAAATAACATTACAACATATGTAGTTTACAACATTTAATATAGAATTACTATAGAGAAATTATTTATTATTTTATAATAATATTTAATACAATATACAATTATTTATAATTTTTTATATGTTTTCTATCAAATGTAATGTCCTTAATATAAAACATAAATTACAAAAATTAAATATAAAAAATACAATTAATTGTTTTTTTCTATAATATAGTTTGACTGAGCACGTTCAGGACACACACAGTGCTTCATCACGAGACTTCTTGACGGTGAACAGTGAAGTCGAGTGGGAAGCTCAGAGGGTTTTGGACCAGAGCTCATCTCTGTCATCCTGCACTGCCAGATATTTATTTACAGACCGTTTATGAAACTGAGGATCCACTTTGGCCCTTTTCTTCCAACTGAAACCGAATCCTTGCTCGAGTCAATTCTTCAGGCGCTCAGAAACTCTCAATAACCCAGCTATTAATGTGCGCCGCAGAGAACAGCCAAACTGACCGGAGGGAGACAGAATTAACTCTGCGGTCTGTTGATCATCATCTCTTCGAAAACAACGGAATCTAGCGGCTGCCCCGACGCTCGCAGACCAGCTCCTTACGAGCAGGAACAATTTAGTGGTTTCAATCTGGAGGATTTACAATTAGAAAAAATCCTGGAGTCTCCGTGCATGAGGCGTTTCATACAGTCCATTATGAATGGATTGAGATTCCTGGAATCGGCGCAGCTTCTAAAGAGCGACTATAACATCGGATTTAATGTCATTGTACCAACAGACCGTACAAAATCAACTCTCGAAAGGCTTTTAATTGCAAAAACTCTTCACGTCGCATGGATGCAATATTGAGAAAATGTCACAACACAAGCTAGCCATTGAATCGGTTTTGGCTGAACCGTGCAACACAAATGGACACTTCACAGGCTTCACGTACAGTTTCAAAGAGAACGAGACAGCGAATGTGTTTTAGATCTGCAACGTTCTCAAGCTGCTATAGGGATGTCACGGTACCAAAATTACAGTAGTCAGTATCAAAAGATAAATATTTTACGGTACTCGGTACCAATTTCCGTACCACAGCAAAAATGTTTTCTTTTATTTCACTTTGTTTTATTTAATTAAATTCAATGAAGTGACATTTGATTACCATTTCTGTACCTAAAAAAATATAGTTTAGACCTACATTTGTATGTATTTATTTATGATGATAATCATTATACACAAATAATACATAAACATTTAAAGGCTGTTTAAAAGTAAACATTGTTTCTCAGATCAGGTGAAAAATAAGCAACCATCTAGGCATAATTATTATTATTAGTAGAGGCGTATTATTATTACTAAATCTATTATTGGCTAAATCTACCATACGTAGCCTAATATATTCTGTCAGTTTCTTCACGTTAAACCAAACTTTTATTTTGACGGGTTGCCGTGAAGACCTTTCAGTGTCTGTGATCATGATATGACAGTTTTCTCAAATGGAACGGTAAATGCTCATGAAGGAACGGTTTATATGTTTGTTTACTCATATAGTGACACACGGCAGAGACTACAAAGACAGCGAACGTGTGAGCGCGCGCCCGCGCATCGGCGCCCGTCATTCACACAGAGACGCAGAACATGCAGGAGTAATATTTAAATAGTATTGTGCAGTTTAATATGCACAGACACTAGTATATATTCGGCTACAGTCTGGAGCCCTGCGCTTATAAACACGGAGTCACGAACGCAGCTGCGGGTATACCGCGGGAGTCGGTACTACAGAAATGCTGGTATCACATTTTTTTTATTTCAGCACCGACTTGGTACCAAAGTACCGGTACTTGTGACATCCCAAAGCTGCTATATGGTTCAGTTTATTGGTCCCCAGCTTCCTTGCAGCTTCTCAGGCTGTGAAACCTACACAACATTCATTTTAAAGAGTTTACTGTGAAGCTCTGACCATTTGCATAATCAATAAAATTGCATAATTATTTGATCATAAAAAAAGATGATCAAATGAATACAGAGACATGCAAAAAAAATGTGTTAAATGCACCGACAAGTGTAAAGTCGACAACTGCACACGTTCAAGTAAAATGTGAAAAGTGGGTGTGGCATACAAGAATGACATCATGGTGGTCTGAGGGGAGGAGCTTAACCCTCATCCGTCCCTCGGGTCATTGAGTGTTCATCAGAGTGGTTCAAGACCTAAGGGCTTTTGCCACACTTGAGCCACGAATACGCAGACAATAAAACTGATTGTTTCGAGGAGTTTATGTGGTTGTAATTAAAAAAAGTAACAAATCCTTCACTCGCGGGTCAATTTGACCTCACTTAGGAATGAATGGAATGTAAGGGATGCTTCAGTACACATAGAAAAACCAAAACAATGCTCAAAATTCAAACTAAAAATGCAAAACCTTTACCAAAAAATAATTTTATAATGTCTACATGTGTGTCTGAACATTTGCTCCACATGGAGCTATAAGGCCATCTAACATGAAATGTTATATTATTGTTCTTTCTTTACAAGAGACGTTTGGACATCAATGGAAAAGTTTGTCCAGACTTTTGACTGGTACTGTACTATAATATACACATAAAGAATATCGTCGTTAGATATGTATTACTTTAGAATGAGCCGTTTCTATCTTCACATACTGCGGGTCCCCTTACAGTGAAGTCGCCATTTTGCACCATCATGTTTCTACGGTAGCCCTAAGCGGACAAACTGCTCTACAGAGCGCTAGTCACTCTCTGCTGTCTCCGACAACGACATTTTTGTAATAAATACTTTGTTAAAATGGTCTATTTTTATGGGCAGTGATATTGTAGTTTCTAGTCATAACGTAAAATATTACTTTGTACCAATTTCCAGTAGCATTTATTTTATCTCCCCTTAAAAAATTTGAGCTCTACAGAAAAAAAGATCTGTGATATAATAGTTGCACCACTATCAATCTACTAGATGTTTTTTGCATCACAGAGAACAACTTTTCAGTCAGTACAACTGTGAACAGCGAACAAAAAAATGCTAGGGGAAGATTTTGTTTTGTTGTACGGGCTTAAAATATGCATTCAGGACCATGAAAACAACACAATTTAAGGTTTTTCTACATGCATATCTGCTTTAGTCTACCGGACACAGGGCAAGCTCCAATAAAAGCTGAGTATAAATGAGATTTCCATCAGTTGGTGTTTTGGACGAGAGTAAACAAGCCCTTCAGCAAAGATTCACCACAGAAGTGTAACATTTCAAAGGGTCTGCGATGCGTTTTGTGTGGCTGAAGTGATGGAAGTTTACAGTGTGAAGTCACAGTCTGACCGCAGTTTAACAGCGACAAAATGCTTTCAAATGAGGGGAAATGTATAAACGACCAAAGCAAAGTGCCCTGCAACACACTCAGGAATGCCTCTTCATACAAAAGCCATGAAAATGCAAATGTTTGCCCGGTTGTAGCTCATTTCGACTGTATAAATACGACGGAGAGGGAGTACGTGAAAAAGAGAGCAGCAGACATATTGTGGCAGGGTCAATGCATTCAAAATTGCTCACTAAGTATTAATCTCAATCAGGTTTACTGTGCTGTGCATGCACACATTTCTGTACCGAATGCACATTACGCATGCATATATTGCTGTAGTTCCAAGCCGTACCTGATAGCATCTTTTTAACCCAGTGTGTATGTGCACGGTCAATGTGCAATCAAACGAATAGAGGTGAATCAGCACTATATTAATCACAGCAACACAAACATGCTTTCGCAAGCCTTCCAGGGTCAAGTGTGTGCATGCAAACCGCGTCGTGTGTAACCAGGGTTTGCCCACAGCACAAAGACAGACTCCTTTCATATCAGCACAACTGCCCGTTTCTGAGTTCAGAGGTTTTGTCACAGTTAAAGACTGAGTCCCGTGTAATCAAAGCAGCATTTATACCAGATGCTTATCTACACAACATCGACACAAAACACGCTGGCGTCATCACTACAGGCATCCCAAAAGACTTCAACATTCACATCTACATCCTTTAGATTAAAGCAGCACACAAATGAACATGTTCATCCCGTCACGTTTACCTCAAAATCAAAAGAAATTTAAAAAATCTCAATGTCTTTTCGTACACGTATATTTTATTTTTCTCATGAATTATTTATTTATTTATTTTTAAATACATTAAAATAAAATATCGCAAATATTTAATATATATAAAAATATATTTAATCATATATATGATTATGTTACAAAAAAATAAATAAATTATAGAGTAATAGTTATATGTGAATTAAAAAAGTATTATGGGTATTAAAAAACACAAAATAAAAAATATCCCAACAGTAATAAGTCATGAAAATAATGTCAAAATGCAAAAGATCTTAATGGCTGTGCTGTCTTCATGCTAAATATTATTTATAATTTTTTCTTCTTGATTGTTTTGTTTTACATTTTTCATGAATTTTATACCATTTAATAACAATGTGTTAAAAGTTGAACAAAAATTACACGTTTATGGCATGAAATAGTTTTTTTCCCCTCAACTTCCATTTTAGAATTTTTTTCAAATTCCTTTTTTTTTTCCTGTTTACATTTTTTGGACTCCATTTTAATTGGTAAATAAAATTTTAGTAATCAAAATGAATGCCTAATTAATTGAATTCATAAAAACAAAAATAAATTTACCGGTATATATATATATATATATATATATATATATATATATATATATATATATATATATATATATATATTACATATACACAGTACTGTGTGTTCCATCTGCATCGTGGTAATCATAGAGCCCTACAGACATGTCTTGTGAGATTCACAACATGACAGGTTCAGGATCAGCCTGAGGTTAAAGCACCTGTCACTGACATGAAGGCTAACAGATATTCACAAACCACGCGTGACAAAGACCTGCGACGAGCACTGACCTACTCGCAGCTCCTGTCCGAAGACCGTGCGTTCACCCAGCGCCGAGCAGTTCCAGCGGCCGTAGCGAAACTGGTACTGGCATTCGTTGATGCCCAACTGAGCCCCCTCTCCGATCACGATGATGGCGTCGGGCCGGCTCTGGCAGATGGCACGCTGGCGGGGTGCGAGACCGGGGATCTTATTGCAGATGATGTTCGCACCAAGGGCCACCACAGAGGAAAGAGCCCTGTGTGACAGAAGAGACACAAAACCAAAGAGTAAAGAAAGGGGATGCATTCATGAGATCAGCGTTGATGGTTGGTTTACTCAAACACACACCAGGCTTAAAGTCAACCTAAAACAACTTTTCCCTCCCTCTCTTCTCTCACACACTCTGTCACTCACATGAGATCCACCAATAACAAACCACAACCATCCAATCGATTCCTCACGGACAAAATCAAGCCCCGCCCTACATTTGTTCTTGTTTGAGAAGCCGTTTCACTCAGATATACATCACAACAGGTATGAATATAATTGATTTAAATAGAATAGAACTGAACAGAAGTGAATAGGCAGACGAAAAACTAGAATTAACAGGACAAGACAGATTGGACCAAGATGACAGTACAAAACAGGAAAAAAACAAATAGAATAGAAAATAAAAACATAACTGAATGGGAATTAATAAAATAGAACTGAATAGAACAGAAGGCATAATTGAACATGACAGAATAGAATATGCAAATGTATAACTGTAATACAGAATAGAATAGACCAAAACATAACTGTAGAGAACAAATAGAATAAACTGAACGTGAATTGATAAAATACAATAGAATTGAACAGAACAGAAGAGCAATAAATAAACATGACCTTTAATAATAGTGAGTAGAATGTAACAGCAAAACAGTATAGAATAGAATAGACCAAGACATAACTGTAGAGAACAAATAGAATAAACTGAAAAAACTGAACGTGAATTAATAAAATACAAAAGAATTGAACAGAACAGAAGAGCAATAAATAAACACAACCTTTAATAATAGTGAGTAGAATGTAACTGAACAAAACAGAATAGAATTGAATATAGAATATAGGACAGAATAGAATAGACCAAGACATAAGTGTATAGCAAAATGTGACAAAAGCAAATAGAATAGGAAAGAAATCATAACTAAATAAATCAAATAGAATTAAATAGACCAGAACAGCATAATTTAACAAAGCAGAATCTAAATGAACAGAATAGAATTGAGCAGAAGTGATTATGCAAATGCTTAACTGTAACATAGAATAGAATCTGAATAGAATAGACCAAGACAACTCTAGAGCAGAATAGGGCAAAACAAATAGAAGTGAGTAGATTGTAATTGAACAGAACAGAATAGAACAGGAATAAATAGGCAAACGCATAACTGTAATATATAACAGAATAGAACAGACCAAGACAACTGTATAGCAAAATAGGACAGAAAACTAATAACTGAATGTGAATTAATAAAGTAGAATTAAATAGACCAGAACAGCATTATTGAACGTGACAGAATAAGAGTGAGCAGAATGTAATTTAACAAAACATAAAAGAATTGAACAGAAGTTAATATGCAAAAGCATACCTGTAACACAGAATCAGAATAGAATAGATCAAGACAACTGTAGAGCAGAATAGGACAAAAACAAATAGAGTAGGAAAAAACAACAACTGAACATGAATTCATAAAATGCAATTCAACTGAATAGACCCGAACAGCAATAACTGAACATGACATTTAATAAAAGCGAGTAGAATGTTATTGAACAAAACAGAATAGAATTGAACAGAAATGAATAGGCCAATGAAAAACTTAAATATAGTTTAGAATCAACAGAGTAGAATAGACCAAGACATAACCATACAGCAAAATGGGACAAAAACAAGTTGAATTAAAAAGAAAAACATAACTGAATTTAAATTAATAAAATAGAATTGAATAGACCAGCAATAACTGAACATGACATAAGTGATCAGAATGTAAGAGTAGAACTGAACAGAAGTGACCTGTAATTTAGAATAGAATTGGAATAGAGTAATCCAAGACGTAAATGTAGAGTAGATCAGGACAAAGACAAATAGAAAAGAAAAACATAACTGAACATTAATTAATGAAATTTAATAGAATTGAATAGACCAGAACATGGCATGAATCATGATAGAATAAAACAGAATAGAATTAAACAGAAGTGCAAAATCATAACTGTAAAAGAATAGAATCAGAGTAAAATAGACCAAGACAACTGTAGAACAGAACTGCAGAACAGCATAAATGAACATAACATAAGTGAGCAGATTGTAAGAATAGAACTGAACAGAAGTTAACTGTAATTTAGAATAGAATAGACCAAGACAACTGTAGAGCAGAATAGGACAAAAATAAATGGAATAGACAAAAAAAACTACTGAACGTGAATGAATAAAGTACAATTGAATTGACCAGAACAGCATAAATGAACATGACATAAGTGAGCAGAATGTAAGAATAGAACTGAACAGAAGTGAACTGTATTTTAGAATAGAATCGGAATAGAGTAATCCAAGACGTAAATGTAGACAAAAACAAATAGAATAGAAAATAAAAACATAACTGAACAGGAATTAATAAAATCGAATAGAATTAAAGAGACCAGAACATGACATGAATCATGACAGAATAAAACGGAACAGAGAAGAATTGAACAGAAGTGAATAGGCAAAATCATAACTGTAACATAGAATAGAATCAGAGTAGAATAGACCAAGACAACTGTAGAACAAAATAGGACAAAAACAAATAGAATAGAAAATAAGTCAAAACTCAATGTGAATAATTAAAATAGAATCAAATAGAACAGCGTAATTTAACAACAGAGTGTAATAAAACGAAACAGAATATAATTGAACAAAAGTGAATAAGCAAAAGCATAACTGTAACGTTGAATGAAATCAGAATAGAATAGACCAAGACAACTCTAGAGCAGAATAGGACAAAAACAAATTACAACTGAACGTGAACGAATAAAATACAATAGAATTGACTAGAACAGCATAAATGAACATGACATAAGTGAGAAGAATGTAAGAATAGAACTGAACTGAAGTGAAATTTAGAATAGAATCGGAATAGAGTAAACCAAGATGTAAATGTTAGTTTATGTTTTAATGAGTAAAATAGGACAAAAACAAATAGAATAGAAAAGAAAAAAATAACTGTGCGTGAATAGAATTAAATAGACCAGAACATGACATGAATCATGATAGAATTAAACTGAACAGAATAGAATTGAACACCACCACTGAACAGAAAACATAACTGAATAGAAAAGAGCAGAACTGGAATACTATACACATAACAGAACACAATAGAACAATGTGTTATTGGTTATGGAGATCAGATTTTTCATGCCCTCTTTTTTGATTCAAGTCATATTTTCATGCAACTGTGACCACACAAAGTGGGTCATGTTCCAAACGCACACATCTCTGTCATCATAGGGCTTTTGGTGTTGATACAGCCCTCGACAGCGCTCTTAAAATGCACGCTGAGTATTTTCTCCAAACTGTTTGCATGAACCCGCGCGGCTAAACTATGTTTACGAGCACTGAACCCATTCAGATATGCGCCTTTCAAACATGTCAGAGACGAGGACTGTAAAAACTGGGCAAGACACATGCCAACTTTGAAGAATGACGTCACCGGCCGCCGAGGACTCCACCGCAAGCGAGGCGAGTTGCAACAAGCAATGCGTGTGTCAGCAAAAAAAGGCACGCAGGAGCGGACGGGTCGGTGTCGCTGCTGGGAGAATAGCTAGGACTTATGGATCCCACGTAAAAATAGATCAAACAGTGCGAGACAAAGACCAGGAATGTTCATTGGAAATCGGATACGGCTGGTTTGATTCTTTTCTGGTTGTGTTTCCATGTCCACAAAGGCTTAAGAATTACTCCTAAACACAAAAGCACATGTGTGATGAAGTCGAGGGACCCCTCCTGCTCTGTGTTTAAGAAACATCTCCTGTTTCTGCATATAATAGTGCAGCTAAAAGTGTGTGTTTATTTAAACCCTTCTGCGAACACAAACTAACACTCGACCACACGTTAATATAGCGGCGCGATGCAGCGCCTCCAAGCCTTCCAAACCCGTGTGTTTGGGCATTAAGTGCTCCGCTTTGAGGACTGCGTTTTGCTGCCAAATCCATAGATCTGTTCCAAACCTAGTGAGCTGCCTACCTAGAGAGCATCATAGACAATGTACCTGATATAGGCTGAATTCTAAAGGATGCATCCCATTTATCCCAGAATACAATGCAAAATGCTTTTACGTGGCAGACAGAGTGAGATACGTATTGATTGTAAACATAGTTACAATAACGTTTGGGGTCATTTTTCATTCTAGGATGTATTAAATTGATCAAATGTGACAGAAAAGACATGTATAATGTTACAAAAGATTCTGTTGCCATTCATTCATCAAAATATGAAGCAGCACAACTGTTTTCAACAATCAGAAATGAGCAGCAGATCATCATATCAGAATGATTTCTGAAGGACCACGTGACACTGAACACTGGAGTAATGATGATCACAGGAATAAATGACACTTTACTATATAATCACCTTGAAAACACTTATTTTAAATTGTAATATTTCAGCACTTTTAATGTATTTTTGATCAAATAAATGCAGCCTTGATGAGCAGAAGAGACAAAACATTTCAAAAATCTTTTGAGCGGTAGTCTATATTTAATTTTTTTTCCTTTTTCCCAATTAGCACTAATGCCAAACTCTGTTGAAATCAAATCGTGAGTCACTCAAACACTGTAGCAACTGCATAACAACACCCTGGCAACCACATAACGAGCTACAAAACACCTTAACTGCATAAAAACACCCTGGCCATCACATAATAAGCTAAAAAAAAAAACATAAAAACTGCATAACAACAGCCTGGCAGCCACATAAGCTACAAAACACTGTAGCAACAGCATAACAACACCCTGGCAACCACAAAACAAGCTAAAAAAAAAAACACCACAAAAACTGCACAACAACAGCCTGGCAGCCACACAACAGGCTACAAAACACTGTAGCTACTACAAAACACTCCAAATGGCGTAGCAAATGCATAGCAACTCCCTGGCAACCACATAATGAGCTACGAAACACTCAAAACACCTTAACAACTGCAGAACAACACCCTGGCAACCACATAACAACTGCATAACACCCTGGCAACCACATAACAAGCTAAAAAAAACACCACAAAAACTGCATAGCAACACCCTGGTAATCACATAACGAGCTACAAAACACAGAAGCAACTGCATAACACCCTGGCAACAACATAACAAGCTAAACAAACACCATAAAAACTGCATAGCAATAGCCTGGCAGGAACATAACAAGCTACAAAACACTCAAAAAACTGTAGCAACTACAGGACACTCAAAACACCATAGCAAATGCATAGCAACAACCTGGCAACCACATAATGAGCTACAAAACACTCAGAACACCTTAACAACATGAATTACAACACCCTGGCAGCCACATAACGAGCTACAAAACACTGTAGCAACTGCATAACAACACCCTGGCAACCACATAACAACTACATAACACCGTAGCAACCACATAACAAGCTACAAAACACTGTAGCAACTGTATAACAACACCCTGACAACCACATAATAACTGCATAAC
The DNA here is from genome assembly GCA_023029165.1 of Gobiocypris rarus. Taxonomy (NCBI): domain Eukaryota; kingdom Metazoa; phylum Chordata; class Actinopteri; order Cypriniformes; family Gobionidae; genus Gobiocypris; species Gobiocypris rarus. The sequence continues at coordinate 7,277,032 of CM040913.1, read as the reverse complement.
ACCATGGCAACCACATAACAAATACATAACACCGTGGCAACCACATAACGAGCCACAAAACACTCAAAACACTAGCAACTGCATAACAACACCCTGGAAACCGCATAACGAGCTAAAAAAACACCATAGCAGCTACATAACAACCTGGCAACCACATAACAAGCTACAAAACACTGTAGCAACTGCATAACAACACCCTGGCAACCACATAACAACTACATAACACCGTAGCAACCACATAACAAGCTACAAAACACTGTAGCAACTGTATAACAACACCCTGACAACCACATAATAACTGCATAACACCATGGCAACCACATAACAAATACGTAACACCGTGGCAACCACATAACGAGCCACAAAACACTCAAAACACTGTAGCAACTGCATAACAACACCCTGGAAACCGCATAACGAGCTAAAAAAACACCATAGCAGCTACATAACAACCTGGCAACCACATAAGCTACAAAACACCTTAGCAACTGCATAACACCCAGGTAACCACATAACGAGCTACAATGTGGAAAACACAAAAGCCATGTTTTTTTGCCATGACAAGATGAGACTACAGGATTTGCAAAACTAATGATATGATATAGTCATTACAGTTTCATCTGCAAATGTTTTTTTCCCATAGCACCATAAATCAGATTGTGGGCCACAGAACATGCTGCTCTAGAACAAATGAAATGCTCCACCCTTTTTTTCTTTTTTTTTTCTTTTTTGGCTTTCATTTAAAACCTCTTATTATGCCTGTCCTGCTCATCCGCAGTCATAAAGTACCAACTGACGTTGTTTCTGGTTAAACAAGTGATGTCTTTGGTTAAACAAGTTGAATATAGACCGTTTCCTTCACAGCAGGTTATTGTGATGTATAGTGCAAAAGCAATGACCTGAAGTCACACATTGCGATTTAATATCTCAAAATAATATCAATAAGAGTGCATTTTTGCTCATCTTGTGTTGTCAAACAGTGCAATCAAAAGTCAGAGATCACACTCTTCTCAAATCAAATGATCTGAGCTTTTACACAGTCACTTTCTCCTTAACTGAGGAATAGTTTAAGAAGGAAACATCAAGATGCACATCGACCTCAACCTTGCATGTGTAATGGCTTCTTCTTAACTAGTCCTGGTGTTTTCTGACCACACAGGTAATGCAGAATGCTTTAACTCCAACAAAACACACATGGTATTTTCCCATCTGAAAATAACCACGTTTTTACCAAGTGACCCTACACTTAAATAGCCCCAAATGTAAGTTTAATTGTGGTCCATATAAAATATGGCAAAATAAATCAGTTCTGTCTCACCAGGAAGATTTCAAACATGAGTAGGATTTCCTGGTAAATGAGGAATAAATAATCCCCAGGATGAGTAAATGCACTCTACTTTTAAACACAAGAAAATAAATGTTCCCTGTGCGCTTGGCTCCAGCTATCACCCAGTCCATTCTACTTAAAACAAATCCTGCTAAAACAAACTCTAAACTACCAACATGGATGAACTGGCAACAGAAAACTCTCAAACCTCAGACTGCATCTCCAAGCATTCAGAAAAATGGAAATGGGACTTTTAGGGGCTTAGTTGTACGTCTAAAACGGCCGTTTATTAAAACTATGTCTCTTTCAGAATAGCAAAGCATCTTTCAAGCTAATAATGGGACAGAGTGAATTGATATTTTTCACAAAAGGAGTTGTTTTTTATTATCTGAGATAAAATTGTTACACTGCTATGATGACGGGTGGTTTTAATGGGGTTCAATTACGGGTTTTGTTTGAAAATAAACTGTAATATCTTTCATTTTACACTATAAATGTTCCATGTCTGAAATTTGGGGGTGGAAAAAATCTTGGTATTTTTGTCTTGTTATCCAGTACAAATATCTTCACATTCTTAAATCAAGATGCAATTACTAGAGAAGCAAAATTTATTATGATATTACGTGAGAAAAGTATCAAAATATACAGGGTTTTGCTGCGTCCACTGTATAAAAAAAAAATATAACCAATAAGTTACAACAACTTTAACTCGTAAAAATAAGCAATTTTCAACTTTTTAACAACAAGATTCAAAGACAGTTTAAGTTGAAATTACTTAAACATTCATTATAACTTAATTCAACAGCAAAACATTTATTTTTCTTACTCTAATGGCAGACATTGTTCTCATTTTCAGCAAAAACATTTAATTTTGATATATTATCAAGATATTATGTCAAGTAAATGTATCTTTATTTAAGTATGTTTAAGTGTTTAGAAACTGGAAAACAAGACAAAATACTGCAATGTTTTATTTCACATTTAAGTACTTTTTTCAACTTTTCACATGCCAAATGTTCCTCCTAAAACTATTAAAATGCATTCAGATGAAGTAGATTCACACTGTGAGAGATTCCCTGAAGCGTTTGCTTCCCGAAAAGCTCAAACATGCCCATAACTATTAGCGAGAGCCACGTACTTCCTTTTTAACCTCCGTTTAAAAGCCATTAATTCCACCAAATGTAAGGCAAGGCAAATAGTGTCGTGCAAACCAGCGCTATACATAGACTTAACCCGCTTAAACGGCAACAAAAACCCACATCTATTTTAAAAATTGAGTTTGGGGTCTCCAGCCTCTAAATTAAGATCTCGGTCTGGAGGTCATTTGACAAAGAGACACAACAAGGCTTTTGGACTTTTTGGGCTTTTGCAGACCAAATGCTTCGCTGTCAGTCAAACGTGCTCCTCAGAAGAGATGAGGTGAGTGTTCACGGTACTTTTTTACAGAAGTAACACTACTTTGTGGAGCTACGTGTACATAAAGGGGAAACTGGGGCAAGTTATCACACATGGAAAGTGTCATAAGGGCGTTATCTCAGTAACTATAAAGCTTTGCGTTTGAAACACTTTTTAGAATTTAGACTTTTGTGAATTCTGTCTTCCAAAGTAAAATTCCAGCATGTTTAGCACAATAAACCCGCAAAGACAACTATATGAAAAGTCAAGTCAGGGCAAGTCACATACATTTTATTCAATTTGTTGATTAATAATAGCTGTGTTGTGTTATGTTAATCTTTCATAATTTCCATACTCATTTACAGTTTACATTATGCTGAAAAGTCTTTAAATAGCTTATGAGTGAAATACCCCTAATAGTGTGCAATGACATCTGTAATGCTCAGTTTCTTGATTGTAGTCAAGGTTTGTGACTACACAGAAATAAACATGAACTGTGACAACTAGCCCCCAAACTTCATAAGTATTATTGCAATCAATTGCATTTGTATGCAAAAGGTGTAACATGGTGGTTTTTAGAGGAGGTGAAGGTTAAACGGATAAACCGTCTGTCTGTAAAACCAAAGCAACTCATAACTGAACACACACACACACACACACACACACACACAGACATGTTGTGTTTCCATGTTTTATGGTGACATTCCATAGGCGTAATGCATTTTATACTGTACAAACCGTATTTTCTATCCCCCTACACTGCCCCTGCCCCTAAACCTACCCATCACACACACACATACACACACACACACACACACACACACTGCCCCTGCCCCTAAACCTACCCATCACACACACATACACACACACACACACTGCCCCTGCCCCTAAACCTACCCATCACAGGAAACACTCTGCATTTTTACATTTTCAAAAAACATCACTTAGTGTGATTTATGACCTGTTTTCCTCATGGGGACCAAAAAATGTCCACCACAAGGACAAGGATTTTGGATATTGACATCTTTGTGGGGACATTTTGTCCCCATACCGTAGGGATTACCAGTCCACACACACACACACACACACACACACACACACATTATATATGAATCTAACTGAACTTCTCTGCCACTCAGTGGCCAAATGAAATTCTCTTCCATTCAGCTGCCTTCAACACTGAACAACACTTACACTTCCCAAGCAGAACCAGATTTGCACTTTACTACACTGTAACAAATAAAAAGGAGGTATTTCCATCGTTCCTGACTCTAAAAATAACTTCCAGTGTTGCAACCTAACTGTAGTCTGCGTAATAATCTGCGTGACTTGAATAAAACCTGTAAACTTAGATGAAGCACATTTACAGGTCTCCTGACAAAACAAACATAACTTACATTACATCTTCATTAAATTATCAAGTTTCAGATTCACATGAGATCTATCAAAACGCAGTCAAATTAAACCTAATCTTGCATTTGAACATACTTACACAAAGTGTCTCAACACCATCAACATCACATCATTCATTAAGCTTATCTAAATATTAACCACCATATTGACTCAATCTATCACGTGTTCATTCAAGAAACCCCCCTTCAGATGCAGAAATCTCCCTATAGATCAATACGAAATGTTAATGTTTTATTCCATCCTTGCACACAATCAGTCAAAGGTTTGGACAACTCTACTTGTTCTCTATTAACATGATACAAACTCTGGGAATGATGTATTGACCAACATATATAACACAAATGAAAACTCTCTTAAATGCATCCCTCCAGGATTCAATGCAATAAGACGTTTTCCCCTTTTTTTAATGGGGTCTCATTTGATTACAATCAAATTTTCCATGAACTTCCAAATTCCGAATGGAATCTTGTTCACATAAGGGCTTTTATCTCAGTAACTATAAAGCTTTGCGTTTAAAAGTCCATGTTCCTTTGGGATTGTGTGAGGGATGCGTTTTAAAACGGGAGATAGCTACTCAACACTTAGGTGGTTTTCTACATTTCAAAACATGCATTTAAATGTTAGTTTTGTAAATAAGCTCAATGTATATGTGTCTATATAACCAATTTAAGAAACAGTCAAGTGTGTCCGAACTTTAGATTGTTTTTATATGAACGTGAAATCAACAGATTTAGAGGTTTGTAAACTCACAGGTAGCTCCCGCTGGTGAGGATGAGGAAGATCTGCGGATAGTAGACAGACAGCAGCACACTGCGCGATGAGAAGAGGATCATGGTGACATATGGAGCGAACGGACGCTTTTCCGATGGGCTGAGAGAAAGAAACGCGTTTAGTTCCAGTTGCGCGTCCGTGATGTTCGGTAACGGAGCTTCCTTTACGCGGCGCGTAACTCCCAGACGCGTGTGTGTGCGAAGGAGACGCGCTGTGTCATCGCGCAGTTCGTTCAGTCGGAGCGGGCTGATGGTTTTTGGGGGGATTCGGGGATGGAAACAGAAGTGGCTCTCTCCTCTCCGGAGACTCCGGGCTGCCATTGGGCAGAGGACGGCACCATCACACCACCATCCGCCCACTTTTGGATAAAGGGGCCACTAGGGGCCACACTGACATCGCGCCCGTGCCCGCTGGAGAGAGAGGTAACCGAGGCTCCCTAATGCACGAATAGCTTCACTTCAAAGGTTTCAAAATTATCACAGAAGTTGTGTCATTCATATATAGTTATTCCACCGACGCTGTTTCCATAAATCTTCCTAAACTGCGTTGTAATTTTTGGCGCGAAGTCGTCTTGTCTTTTAGCGCCCCTCATACTATCCAAACCCAATTTAGAAGTCTTTCTAAGTGAATATAGGATATGTAGACTTACATAATAATGTGATAAACATGTATTCCGTCCATAGCGGTTGCATGTCTATTTAGCAAGTTTGTGTTTGTGAGCATTTATTTAATAAGTGAAAATTGCTACACTCCCTCACTCACTATTTTTTTTCACTCAACCATCATGAAACTGCCTATACTTTTATGTAAATAAATATGTAGCCTATGTTATTTTAACATGGCTAGCTGACAGAAATTGCGTTCGCCGCGGAAGTCCCCATAGCAACATTACAACCTAGAGAGTTTTCTTTTAGAATCTTGGACTTTGACGGAGCAACAGTAGAACCTTGAGAGTTTCTGTTAGAATCTTCGAGTATTTTTGCGCCCCTCATACTACCTAAAAGTAATTAAGAAGTCTTTCTAAGTTGATATAGGATATGTAGACTTACATAATAATAGTGATACAATATGTATACCATCCATAGCAGTTGCTTTTCTGTTTAGCGACATGTGATAATTAGTGAAAATAGTTACACTTCCTCAAAACTTTCGCAACCATAGCAACAGTTTTATTTGAGAATCTTCGAATTGACAGAGGAAACTCAGTTATTTGACAGAACTGTCAATTCGAAGATTCTAAACAGAAAACTCTAGGTTCTACTGTTGCTATGGTGACGTCCGCGGCGCGAATACAATTTCTGTCAGCCATTACTTTTCACTTTTACACTAGATTATGGCTTGTAACAACATCAGAACCATTTTTGGTAGTAATTGAACCACTAATGCTGCCTTTACGTGCAATCGAAAATGTCCTTTTAAAGTCATGATTTTCGAGCTCATCGGTTTCGAATTTTGACTTCGTTCATGTCTAACTTTTTTAACCTGGTAACTAGCATTTACGATAATTCTGATAACATGCAAGGAACCTTTTTTAGAAGATAAAAAATGAGTACACCAGTCCAAAGATAAACCGTAAATCTGTAGGCCAGCTTTATTAATGCGCTGAGTGAAATGCAATGCTTGTACCTGCATGTGCTGTATATGTCCTGTCAGAGAAAGAGGGTGAAGGGGGTAAAGTGACAGATATCAAGCCTCAGGGGTGACAAAACAGGTTTGACCTGACGAGACCCCACATTATCTGAAGATCTCAAAGCATGCTTTCAGTCATATGAGGTCTTTGGAGCAATCTTCTGTCTTCTGAGAAATGCATGATTAATCTCAGAGCTTTGACATAATGACAAATGTGCCTGCAAGAGGCCAGAAATGAGGAGAAAGAAGAGGTTTTCTGTTTTAGAAGTTACCGTAAGCTGTATATAATCACCTGTTTTTGGGTAAATAACAGCGGCATGAATGGATTTCCACTTCAAAAGATTGTTTGGACACACGCAGATCTAGATATGATATACCAATTCCATTTTGCATTTCCAAGAGTATAATTTCTCAAATGCACAACACATAACAAATAAACGAGAGAGCAAAGAGTTAAATATAAAAGTAAATCATGAATAGACTAGATGACAGGCGACCCTCTGTTGGAATACGAATAAATCCCTAAAGAATTCAGGTGAGGTCTTGCAAAACTGGAGGGTGAAGGAATGTGGAAATACAACTCGGCATGCTGTTATTACTGAGGGTATAGAGAGGTGAACGCAAACCACAGATGAATCTTCCTTTAAACTAGTTAAACATGGTGGGAAAATAGCTGTAAAGATCAAATTCACTCACATGACAACCTTAAACTCCTCAATCTTCAACCCTATTCGCTTTCAAACCCGAGAACCCAAGAGCTGCAGCAGGTGTACAGATCTGAAAAATCACTTTTAGGATCCATTGCCTGTGTTTATAATGGCAATAAATGCAATGCAAGCTTCTATATTAGAAGTGCAGGACGCTATGCAACAATGCTCCTTTTCATTGTATTCAACAGATGTGATCCGAAATGCTGCATTTGTTACATTTAGGGTTAGTGTTTTGGAGCGAAATGCATACATGTATGCATTAAAGTTTGCTTTCTCTTGTTAGAAAACAAATAGCTGACATAAAATGCTTGAGGCGAGTTGGTGTGATGTGCTATAATTCACCGAAAACTATTTAACATTGTAATGCATCTTTATGATCTCGTATTTGCACTGCATTATCACACCGCGGGACTAGTGAATAGATTCAAAAAGCTGAAAGGAAGTGCTTTAAATCATGTTGATTTTGATGATATGCATCAACTACCCAAACGTAAACATCAAGTTCCAATGCCGGGCACGTACTGTCCATGTTTGCATTGCATTTAAAGCGCTTATGCATAGCACAGTGCAGTTCCTCCACTTACCCGAGCCTGGAATAAATGAGGCCGAAACACAGGAGCACGTTAAAGATCCACAAGCGTAGGGGTCTGACCATGGTGTCCAGTCAGTGCAGAAATCCACCTCACATCGGCCACTCCGTTCCACCTGCGCAGGTAAACACGCTGTTTCTGTCTCTCCGACGGGTCTTTCTGATTCCCTGTAAAGTTAGAAATCTGAGAGCCATAGTCAGGGTTCAGATCAAGGATGCTTTGCTGTCTCGTTCTCGTGTTTGAAAGCAAGATTGAGGGTTAGAAACGCTGTGTTTTCAAGGAGGAGCGAGTCAAATGTTTTCAGGTGAACCTGCCGTGAGCGTCAAGTTCCTCCTCTCTCTCTCTCTCTCGCGCTCTCTCTCTCTCTCTCTCTCTCTCTCTCTGAAGGAATGCCGACGGTTTTATGTTCCAGGCTCATCGACTGCTGCTGGTTTGTTAAATTCTTTCCATTTCTCCGCAGGTGAAAGTCTAGGGCAGGTAACACAAGCTTTTATCCACGCCCCTTCGGCTTTACGCTCACAGATGAGAGCATTTTACAGGCATGAAACGCGTGCTTTGGCTGCACAGACCGCAAATGAAAGGCATTGAGGCTCAGCCCTCTTTCTTTTCATAATGAAATTGCACAATCAAGTGATCATTCCATGCATACGTTTCATGGTTGATATTTGAGGCGGGAACGAGATTTTCTTACTCGATTCGGCCCCTTTACACATTCAAAGATATTTTGTGGGTGGGAACGTCATGTTAAGCAAGAGGATGGTTTTCTAACAGTTTTAGGATGCTATGTACCGCCATAAAAAACATGTTCTGTTGGTACTATAAACGTTATATTAATCAATGCATTTGAATCAGAGGTTGATTTTATAGATGCTTTCCCATGAGTTGTTTAATATCGTAATCGTTTCAGGTTAAATGTGTCGTCTGCATCTCAGATGTTTCTCCTGAGAAAAAGACCTCGCATGAGTTTCAAAAGAGATCTCAACAATGATCTCAAGATCAAAAAGTCTTCTGCTTTCATTTGATAGGTCTGTCATGTAACTGTGCATCAACAACTGAGTTGACTGAATTGTGCCAGTTTTTATATGCTCTAAGGAACTCAAAAATCAACAAATCTGGCGGATAAGAGGTTAAAAATATGCATGTTTGAATATGCAAAACTCAAGCACTTATAGATTTAATATATTAGCAGTTGCATGTGCTCTCCATAATAAAAAAAATAAAAAATTCCAATAAGTGAACTACACAAAAGCTAAAGGTTATTATCTAATTCATATCTATGTTCAAGTCGACTATCATGCTGTTTCTGTACAGGTTCAGCAGGAGACCAGAGAAATGAGAAAACAACACTCCCCCTTGTGGTAAAGAGCACACATCTCACTGCAACCCGCCCAGGATTACACATATGATTCCACTGGATTATATGAAGTACATTTAATAAGCATATTCTGAGAAACTAATACCTTAAAGCTTATAATTAATACTCAGTATTCTTAGTAGAAAAACGTTGCTGGGGCAACACAAGAAATGTTCTATTCTACATGTGTTCATACTGGTTTTGGGTGGTATTGTGTGTGCGTGCGTGCGTGTGTGCGTGCATGTGTGTGTGTGTGTGTGTGTGTGTGTGTGTCCCTGTTTATTTTACATTGTGGGGTCCAGCCAGCGTACCCCACTTTTCAAAAGGCTTATAAATCACACAGGATGAGTTTTTTGATAAAGTAAAAATGCAGAATGTTTCCTGTGATGGGTAGGTTTAGGGGCAGTGTGTGTGTGTGTGTGTGTGTGTGTGTGTGTGTGTGTGTGTGTGTGTGTGTGTGTGTGTGTGTGTGTGTGTGTGTGTGTGTGTGATGGGTAGGTTTAGGGGCAGTGTAGGGGGATAGAATGTACAGTTTGTACGGTATAAAAACCATTACGTCTATGGAGAGTCCCCAAAAAGATAGTGAACCAGACAACCAGACTCATGGGGACTCGTGTCACTGTGGGGACATAAATTGAGGTCCCCATGAGGAAACAAGATTATAAATCAGAATGAGGTTTTTTTTGGAAATGCAGAAAGATATTTGTACTGAAAAAATACTTAGGAAGAAAATAATTTCTGTTCTTTAAAAGTTTTTTAAGGTTTGTTTCTTAACATTGATTTTATGATTTTATTGACTTATGATTTTATTTTAAGATAGCACCCTCAAAGAAAACACTGCATGACTAGAAATTCACTGTTTTGTCTTGGATTACTGCATTACCACTAGTCCATGAATTTAGACTAAGTCATACATCTAAAAACTCCTGTTAACAGATTCAATTGCTGGTTATCAGGAGTTGTAGGCATGCCAGCTGGAATGAACCATCGACCGGTGCTGCCATACCGCACACACACACACACACACACACACACTCACTCATACACTCTCGCACATTCATACACTCTCACACGCACTCGTACACTCATTTGTGGCATTTTACTTTTCAAGTAAAAGCACCTCGATTTAAGAATGTTTAGTTTTTTGTACTGGGAAACAAGACAAGAATACAGAGAGAAGGCCCGTTCTAACCAAGAACGGTAACTATAACAATAAAGATAATGTAGTTATAAAAACTGTTCTAAATATTTAAAAAATAGCAGTTCACACCACAACTATAACAATAACGGCGCAGAGTAATCTTTAAAAAAAACAGAACAATGATTTTCCAGCCAGTGAATTATAAAAACATCGACAGCGAATCAGAATCCGTCCTGCTTTCAGAGCTCGAGCATTTAAAGCGGCAGGAAACAAAACCGCAGTGCACTTATAACAAAATACCGTCCGCTGGTGTGGATGCTAATATGATTATTGTTATCTTTAGTTATCATTCTTGGTGTGAACAGGCCTTATTATTACGCGCATCTGTGGAATACTTTATTCTGATTGGTCAACCGCACCATCATTATGTACATCCATCCAGTTGTTATCACAGAATAAACTCTTTCAGGGTGATTCAAGATCCTGATAAAGTCCTGATCACCCTGTCTGGGTTTATTCTGCGATAAAAAAACATCTGGATGTTCATCATCACTTACTTAAAGCGATAGTTCACCCTAAAATGAAAATGAAGTCATGCTTTACTCACCCTGGTGTTGTTATAATGCCGTATGCTCTTCTTTCTTTTATGGACCACGAAAAGATGAAGTATTGTTAAATTAACAATTAATGCAAAATTAACTTTAAAAATGCAATCAAGTTAGATGCAATGGTCTATAGAAAAGCCATTGTTGACGTGTACACCACAGAATTGGACCAAAGTACTTGCATATAGATCATTGAACATAGTTCACTGACCCACAGCAACCGTCCAGCTGATATTAAATCAGGAGAAACATCTGAGCAAAAGTCTCCATTTGCTCCCCATTGAATCTGCTTCCTACGAGAAGTAATTGATATACTAAGAGATTGTGATATTTTGTCCAACAAGACAAAAACCAAGGCCTACAAATGCAAACGTGGCGGCACACAGATGAAGTAATGATTCTCCAGTACTTCCTGTTAATGGCACTAGTATGTCACTCATCTGTTCAGATGGTTCATTTTTGTTGACAGAGAGAAACCCAACAAACCACAGAAATGCTTTGTTCCTTGACATCCCTTCTTTTACAGTTTTAAGAGCGCACTTCAAAACGAGCTCACAGTTACACCAGATGGCCGCTTGACGGATTGAAACTCAATATAAAGTCTCTCAGGGGGTGATTGTTGCGGCGTGGCGGTGTTTGAAGCGTCCGCATAAAACCATGCTCTTGTTTGTCACCATGGCCGTAATTTTTTGATTTAGCTTCATTAAAATGTTTAAAGGACAACCAATCTGCTGCTTTTATGGATTCCAATTGTCAGGACGGCATGTGTCACTGCATTTTCACGCCACATGTTTGTGTGCGTGCAGACGGTTTTGCGCTTTATTTGAGTCAAATGTGTTTCCAAAAGGACTTCAAAAAAGACAAAGAATGATGTCATATAAAGACAAACAGGTCGAATGCACACAAATTGCTTCTCCATGAATGGCTAGCTCAGCCTACAGTAGCTTTGTGGGGCCTATTCATTAAGTAATTTCATCAAAACATGAAAGATATCATTCATCAAAACATGAAGGATATTGTATCATAAACTGAAAGGAAGTCTTGTTGCGAGATGTGAAATTCCCCTATGCAACATAAACAGCTATTAAAAACAAACACACAGTTAACTAGCACCGAAACCTTTTATTTAAAGCATGCTCGAATTCATTCAGTTTTTTCAATATTGTGTTTTTATGCTTATTAGAATTTGAATTCCTTGCAACATGCAGATACCAAACTCTACTGAAATCAATGGTCAAATCTTCTGCGCGTCACAATTTGCTGCCTACTAAGTGCTCACTTTGATCACTTACGAGGTTCCATTTCTGATCTATTCCAGTTATTATGATGCAGTCTTATAGTACGTTTACATGACATTATGTACTAAAAACTAAAATGTTTTCACTTTGCATTTTTCGCATACAGCTGAAAACAATAAAAAATGCTGTATTATTCATGCCAGGCCAGAAGATGGCGATGACACTTTGTAAAGAAACCTGACAGGCCCCCAAAACGCCATCGTAGTGTAAATGAACCGCCAAAATGCATAAAAGTTTTGCGTTTTTAGTTGAAAACGGTGGTGTAAATGGCCCCTTAGAAGGTAGCTGCCTATGTAGACAGCAAAACTAGGTTTTAGAACAAAGGCAAAATATTAAAGTCAGCATTAAATGGAAGTTGCACTAGTGTTTTCTTCCCTGTTGTGCCGTATGAGTGAAACTGCTTCTCATACAAGAACAAATGTAGGGCGGGGCTTGATTTTGTCCATGGGGATTTGATTGGCTGGTTGTGGTTTGCTATTGGTGGATCTCATATGAGCGACAGGTTGCCCCGCCATCGTCATCAGAGAAGAGAAGAGAGGTAGGGGAAGATATTCTGATTCAAGATTACATGAGGCACCCAGTGTACTTATTGTTATTGTAACAAACACCACTAATAGATGAGAAGATGAATAAAAATGTTGCCCTGAATACCAAACCGTGCGAGTCAGTGAACTGATCAACCTCTATTTACTGTAAACGCTAATAGCTGAGTTTACACAAATGTCCTGTGGATAACCACACGTTGACTCATTTTGATTTGTCTGAGTTAATTTATGTGTATCTAGCGCAGGCAGATGACACAACTGACTTGGGCAAAGCAGAGGAGTAAAGATGGTGATTTACCAGACTGCCATTAGGTCAGGGTTTGGCTGGTTAACTGTTCCAGTTAGCTTCAGCATGTATATGTGCCGCAAAAGTGGTTGTTTTGCAATTACACAGATGCTTCACCAGTGACCGAACCACTGCCATTAGAATGAATGGGAATGATTTCCTATACTTGGTGTTTTTGTCTAGTTTTCCATGGCACATATATCTTAACAATCCTAAATCAAAATACATTTAGTTGAGAAGAAAAAAAATATATATATAACATATTAACCCTAGCAACCATCTAGTAAAGTCCTAGCCACTACCTAAGAGGGCTGTGACACACCAAGCCATCGGCCAACATCTATCGGTCTAGTTTTTGCAGCGTGTTTCCAAAAAAGTGCCGATGGGAGTGGACATTTCTGTGTGTGATCTACTGACGACGCGCAAATTAATGAACACAGACGCAGCCGAATCATTTCCATAATGACCAGCACAATCTACCAGTTAGCATCTGGTTTAAGACATGCTTTTTTTGAGGCGGTAAATAAGACAAATGCACACCAGTAAATAAGACACCAGTAAATTGACAAATGCAAACCTTTAAAAATCAACTTGCATGATTCATTTAAATACTCTCCTCCCATAAATACCGTGTCTGAAAGGGAAACTCCTACAAATGCATATTTTCAATGCTAAAAGAGGGTTTTGTGCTGGTGATTAATATAGTAAATGTATATTGATTTAAGAATGTTTAGACAAGACAAAAAGCTTCTTTTTTGCAGTGTAACAGATACTTTGTCCAGAACTCCTCAAGTTAAATGTACTTTATATCAGTAATGGGATTCGTCATAATAACCCAGTACAGGCCTGAAAAATAACACACATATATTGGAGTTCTGGGTATTTAAGTCTGTCATTGCCGGTAACTAGACTCTCCGGTTTTCGACCACTAGATCCTCATCTGCGCTAACATGGCGTAATTCTCATTCTCCTGAGCTTGTCATAACTAGCTGAATGCTCCCAATAGAGTCTGTTTCCCTGCATTTCACTCAATCTCTACTGGGAATCCTGGAGTACAGAGAAGTTAACTTAGCTTTTTTTGTTTTGGCGAAGCAACGTCTTTCTGTCTCTTTAAATTTTATTAAGTACTCTTGACCAATGGCTAAATAAAATCAGCCAGTGGGCAAGGTTGTGTTTGTGTAGGAGCTGGTTCAGCTGGAAGCCCCTCTCCCGGCTAGGGAAACAGATTTATCTGGCATGCCAAACCCGAGAGAGGCGTCTAGGTTTGCCTCTGGTTGTCCGCGGCTCGAGCCCTTACAGGCCTCCAACAGCAGGCTGTGATGTGCTTCAGTTACTGATGAAGTCTCTGCAAACAATCATAATAAAAACTGCATCACACTATTGATAATTCCCATATTTAGGGCTGGAGATCTGAACCAACCCACTTAGTTTAAACTTCATTGCGTAACTCGTCCTGCACCGTTTGTGCTAAAGGCATGAATGAATCCTCAAATCTGGTGTGCTATTAATTTACTAAGTGATCAGACTCCCACAGAGCACTCTAGCATCAAAGTGTTGACATTTGGATGAGTGTGCAGCACTGTTTATTCCTGGTCACTTTATGCAATTTATCTGATGGTATAGCTATCTGATTGTTGCTGTTAACACTTGCTCAATCTGATTGGTTTTCAATCGGATATGCACAAAAATCAGATTTGGACTGACATACTTTTCACTGACTACCGCCGCAGATGAGTAATATCTCTTCAGGAGGCCGACACACAAAGTAGCGCAAATGACACTGAAAGTAAGTCACAGATGCTCAACACACAATCATCTTCATTAAAAGTTGTGAGAAGGGACTTTAGCACCGGAATAACCTTTTCAGAGTTCCTAGAACTAATGCCGGAAGTACCCGCTCTTTAGTGTGTTCGCTCCGCAGGAACTGGGAACGATTTTAGTTCTAGGGACGCCTTTGTTTTCTTTTCAGAGTAGGGTCTAACTAGGAACTACCAGTGATGTAAGTGTATGTTGATTGGCAGAACGCATGCAAAACATATTTCATAGCCTTACATATAACCCCCAGCACCAATATAGCTACACCCTAGCAACCATCTAGCAGTTCTCTAACAACTACTTAGAACACCCCAGCACCAATATAGCAACACCCTAACAACCATCTAGCAATTCTCGAACACCCAAATACCAATATAGCAACACCCTAGCAACCATCTAGCCATTTTCTAACAACTACTTAGAACACCCCAGCACCAATATAGCAACACCCTAACAACCATCTAGCAATTCTCGAACACCCAAATACCAATATAGCAACACCCTAGCAACCATCTAACCATTTTCTAACAACTACTTAGAACACCCCGGCACCAATTAGCAACACCCTAACAACCATCTAGCAATTCTCTAACAACTACTAGAACACCCCAGCACCGATATAGCAACACCTTAGCAACCATCTAGCAATTCTCTAACAACTACTTAGAACACACCTGCACTAATATAGCAACACCCTAGCGACCATCTAGCAAATCTCTAACTACTTAGAACACCCCAGCACCAATATAGCATAGCAACACACTAGCAGCCATCTAGCAATTCCCTATCAACCAACTAGAACTGAAAACAAGAAAAAATTCTGCCAGAGGCGTAATTGTTCTTATTTCTTATTGAAAACAGTGATAAAAAGTAATGGAAACTCAGCGTATAGGCTACTAGAAAGCTGTTTCCTTCCTCTGAACTCTTGTTATGGGTTGGTGCATAGATTGTCTCTTCTTCTTCTGCTCTTTTTCCTGTTGTGACTGTTAGAAAACAGCATTTCATTACCGTGTGCGCACCCTTCTGGATTGGAGTGTGGATCGCCTGTGACTGACTGTGTTCGTCGTCTGACTGTATGTAACCGTGACATTCCGTGTCAAAATAAAAGTCCTCACAACAACCGGAGCAGCAGGACGTGAGTGAACTGGCAGTGCGAATGCAACCAGGAAAATGGTCCTACAATAAAATGAAGTGTATATATGTTGTTTTTGTTGACGTGAGATCCGTTACATTCGTATATAGGATTTATATTCATTTTGCGAAGACACATTTATGTGTAAATGGAACCGTCTTAACAAATCAGATAGCTATCAAATCAGTAAAGGTAAAAATTTAGTTAGTTGCAAAAATAAAAAGCAGCACTTTCATCAGCTTGCTGTGCCGTCCACCACCTTTGACAATGAGCGCTACTGTAATGGAAAGCGTTTGGTTAGACTTGACTGACCTCAAATTGGATCATCTAGACGACCTTTACTAGACTTGCACAACATAAAATCAGCAACCTGGAGCGACATAAATCCCAAACTCTCTTACAGTTTGGTATGGATAATGAATGCCGAGTCATGTTCATTTTCAATCCAGGAGCAGTGTATGCAGATACGGCGGGCCGAATCCGCAGTCTGGCTTCTGTTCTCAGAATGATTACCTCCAGTCTGAATGCTGGGACATGTCTTTAGTGGAAAGTGAGGTTGTGGTGCTGCTCGCCAAAGCCTGAATGCCACATTTTGAGAGCTTGGATAAGGATCCGAAAGAAGTCAATAGGGATTTATGTTCCTCTCATGTAGAAACCCTCAGAAGCTAATTTTCTATTTGCAGATGAGGTTCATTTTGCATCAGGGTCCGACTCCAAAAGCCTACTACGCCTTGTTTCTTATACAATGACTACAATGTCTGTATCAAAACTGCCTTCACATGCTATTGGGAATTTGTGGAAAAGTCGGGATTTCGATCTTGTTGCATTCAAATGTTTTGTTGGCGGAAAGAATAGGAATCATGGAGGACACCAGGTTTATTCTTGCCTTATTCTTTGGGAAATCTTCTTAAAGCCAAAATGTACTGAAAATATTGAATAAAATGTAGCGTAGAACCATATAAACATTGACACCGCTACCTAGTCAATCAGTGCTGATGATTCTGGACTTTTGGTCAAATACATGCTATTTTTGCTGTGTATAAAACATTCAATATGCTTCAAATGATTATTCATCAATGTAAACAAGCTCTACTTCAACAAAATTCAAGGCGATGTAGTAAAGAATACCAGTAAATACCATAAAGTTTATGACACGCCCAACTCGGAAACCCAGGCATTAAAATTATTTCTGAGTTTCCCAGTAGTAAATATGAATTGAGAGGACGTTCATGTCCAATTTCCAACTAGGAAACTCGTATTTAAGATAATTTTCCGATATGTGAGGTCAGCACAATTTACTATTTTCCAGTTCAAATATGTGAATTAAGTGATTTAAAGGGTTTAAAACGAGTGAAGGGTTTAAAGTGATTGAAAGGGTTTTTCCCTTTCAATTAAGTTGATTTTTCTGACCCAATTGGCAGATACTTTTCCTTTTTTTAAACTTAGTGACGTCATTTTGATCTATTTTTCACGAATATATAGCTTAACATCTTACATCATTTTGCTTCTACATATCAATTTTTTCAGCATTTCTGAGTACAAAACAAGGAAAATATCCAACTTTGAACCGTATAACCTTAACCTTGTACTTAAACCTAATCTCAGAACAAAGAGATAAACTTAAATTTAAGGACAATCAACTTGAATTTTTAAGTAATTTCAACTTAAATGACATTAAACTGACTTAAATTTGTTGAATCTTGTATAACTTATAAAAAAATAGTTTGATGAGTTAAAGCAATGTAAAAACATATTGTCATAACTTATTGATCATATATAATTTTTTTGCAGTGAGGATATCTTGCGCATTGGGATTTTTCAGACCCCATTGGCAGATATTCCTTCTTGTTCTAAGCATAAAATCACTTAATTTTGATGCTTTTTTTCAGATTTAATATCTCAAGTCATTTTGATTCTCAAATAGTGTGATGAGGTCACGTTGATACCGGACACAATGCGAGCCACTCACGCCATCCGCATCCGACCTCTCTGAAGAATGATGCCTGTGAAGGAAAAGCAAATTCTCAATTACACATTGCATGCACATGGACCCAACAATGCAGCTGCCAAACGGGGCATAACGGGAATGTGGTTTGAACTCCTGGTTGAAATATGATGTGGAGTCTAGAGTAGTTTTACATACTGCCGCTGTCGGTGTAAGAGAATATTGATTTATCACCTCTCCCTTAATTCCCCATTATCTAGTGTATAATTACCTTGTGGTGTCATGCACCTGTTTATGAAATCATTTGTCTTGCTACACTTCTGGAAAACCCTAGTTAAAGCTGTCTGTTCAAATCAACATTACTTATATCAGTTGGGGATTTGCTGCACAATGCAAAAAATCTGGGGGTTTTTTGTCTTGTTTTCCAGTACAAATATTTAAACATTCTTAAATCAAGATGCATTTAATGGAGAAGCAGAATATATAAGACAAAGGACCAGATTTACTAAACAGGTCAAAGTAGTGTGAGCACGCAATCCCATAAAAAATGCAGTTGGGAGTGTAATGACGTTTCCACAATGACCAACACAATCTATCAAACGCAAATAAGCATCTGGTTTAAGACAGGCTTTTTTGGCAGGAAAATAATTGCGCAAATACCAGTAAATTGACGAGCTCAAACCTTACGTGATTCATTTAATTACTCTCCTCCCATTAATTTTGCGTCTAAAAAGCGAAACTCCTACAAATGCATATGCAATAAGATCAGCCGCAAAAATAACTATCCATGCGTTTTAAGCGCAAATTTTTCAGTGCGTGTCTTTTAGTAAATTCTGACAGTAGTTTTTTAACGCCAAAAGAGAGTTTGCCCTGGAGCAAGCTGTTAGTAAATCTGGCCCTAATAGTATTATTTTAAGTGACTTAACGCTTAAAACAACAACATAATACGGTTGTCAGTCCTTTATTTTAGTCCTTAATACAGTTCCATTCACACACAGTTTTGGTTATTTGTGGGAGTGACAACCACATTCTTTTACCAAACTCACACCTGTAGATTTTCAGAACGTATCTTTTGAATGAATTATTCAATGACTCACTCATAAAGACTTCACTTGTTTCATTAGTGGATGAATCAGCGTTTTTGAATTAATCTCTTGAAACAATGATTTAAAGACTCACTCATAAAGACTTCACTTGTTTCATTACTGGATGAATCAGCAATTTTGACCAAATCTCTTGAATGAATGAATGATTTAAAGACATTTTTATGTCGTTTGTCGTGACTGTGCTGTAACAATGTAAATTATATTGTTATGTAATCAATACAATCGTTATGTGAGGTGCCAAATTACTTTCAAAAGGTGATTCACTCTATTTTGATCAATACCGTAGGCATCAATGTTTATATGATTGAGAATACTCTCGGAAAACCTACACCGTGTGAGCAATTATTGGTTGGGGGAAGAATCAATAAAGGAATCATGAGTCTGCGTTACAAACAGATTCAAGTGAATCGGACTGAATACGGCTAACCAAATAGTTGATGAGCCCCATTGACTTCCATAGTATGGGGAACAAATACTATGGAAATCAATGACTACTGTCAACAGTCTTTAAAATATCTTCCTTTATTTTCAGCAGAACAAGAAATTTGTTCACACTTTAGTTTGGGGAACACATTCACTATTAACTTTTGCCTCAATAAACTCCTAATTTACTACTTATTAATAGTTAGTAAGTTTAGGTATTGGATATAGGATTAAGGGACGTAGAATAAGTTCATGCAGAATAAGGCTTTAATATGTGCTTTATAAGTACTAATAAATCCCAGAGTGTCGGCCCAGATCCGGCCCACATCTGGTTAAACTGAATCCACATGTACCAGATGTGGCCCGGATTTGGGCCGACCCTTTTTGCTTTAAAAGCTTTAAAATTACATAAACCATTTTGAGAGGTAACATGAAAGACAGAACGCCATTCAAGTGTTGATAGTGTAGTAAAAAGGGTATTTTTTTTTAATTATTACATTATAAATGAATACATTAATTGTCAAACCAATGACAGACATTTTGTTTACAGCTGACAATCAGGTGACTGACCACGAAGTGCAAATTTATTAATTTACAGACGTCCCCATTAGAAACAATTACTGTCCGAATAGTGCTCTAAACATTAAACTGGGATACAAGAAAGTATTTTAGCACCTTTAACGGAGAACTGCTCTCACGAATGCCATTTTTCCCTAAGATGTCCATCGACGTTACTGAAATCAGTCTTGCAACACACGCACTTCATTATTCATTATTGTTTATACAATATTAGATGTTGCCGCTTTACATTCAGCATGTAAATGTAGACGTGTGTATTAAAATGTGGCTTGGAGATCTTGGCGATCACACAGATTTCTTTCACACGAAATCCAAACACGGCACAAACTGTTGGTCAGCCTTCGGCCTGGCAGCTAATGTGATACGTGTGGATGTTTTTAAAGACTGAAAGTTGGTCACTTCAAATCATTCATCATTAAGAGCGAGATGCTGTTTTAGATCAGAATGTTTTCAGCGGTCTTGTGGGATTATTCGCACCCCTGTGTTTGGGTTAGCGTGACGTGAGGCTTGAAATGAAAGCTAGTGCTTCTTGTCAAAGAAAATATAATCACTTGTGACTTTCCATTATCACATGAAGCTCTCACGCAATCAATCAAGTTGTGTACACATTAAACTGGCTACCGTATGACATCCTAATAAAATGATCTCTCTTCGGTTAATGACAGCTTTCCTGGCCTGTTAGCTTAGCCTGTAGTGTGTGTGAGCTAATATAATCTATTTTTTTCATGAGGAAAATCATCTTTATTTATCCACCAGAATGGGTGCAATTGCATTTAACATGCTAAATAAGCCTTTTAAACCAGCCTGAGGTAGTTTGTTGGTTTTCCAAACTTTCAATGCACTAACTGCAGTCTGTTTTGATCATTTTAGAAAGGTTGTGTGGCTCTTGTCGCACTGGGAGAACAAGAATTAGAATGATTTGTACAAACGTCATAGTGCATGTGAATTGGGACGCACCTATAGTTTAGAGTTTTGAAATGTACCATTTCAAAGTAGCATAGAAGGGCCACAGTGATGGGTATTTTTGTTTTGTTTAGTCTGTGATTTTGTGGTTGACAGAAGATCTACTTACAAGAGTGTATTAAGAGGTGTGTTTTTGAATGAATCTCTTGAATGTATGATTCAATGACTCACTCGTAAAGACTTCACATGCTTCATTACTGGATGAAACTGCATTTTTGAACAAATCTCTTGAAAGAATGATTCAATGAATTACTCATAAAGACTTAACTGATGACTTCACTTGCAACTTCACATTGAACCATTTATTCTATCTCTTGAATGAATGATTCAATGACTCTCTCATAAAGACTTGTTTTATTACTGGATGAATCAGCGTTTTTGAACTAATCTCTTGAATGAATGATTCAATGACTCACTCATAAATACTTCACTTGTTTCATTACTGGATGAATCAGTGTTTGTGAATAACTCTTGAATAAATGATTAAAGGACTCACTCATAAAGACTTCTCTGTACTGGATGAATCAGCGTTTTTGAACAAATCTCTTGAATGAATGATTCAATGACTCACTCAAAAAGACTTGCTTCATTACTGGATGAATCAGCATTTTTTAACAAATCTCTTGAATTAACGATTCAATGACTCATTCATAAAGACTTCACTTGTTTCATTACTGGATGAATCAGTGTTTTTTAAATGAATCTTTTGAATGAATGATTCAATGACTCACTCGTAAAGACTTCACTTGTTTCATTACTGGGTGAATCAGCGTTTTTGAACAAATCTCTTTAATGAATGAACGATTCAATGACATATACGTTCCATAACAATGTAAATTACAGCGTTATTTAATCAATACAACCGTTATTTAAGTTACTTTCAAAAGGTGATTTGCTATATTTTGATTGTTACTGTAAACATCAGTGTTTATATCCCTATAAACTTTTATAGTTCTTTGATAATATGCCTATACCTATACATGACAACTGTTCTGTTGTGATTTTGTTTAACAGACAGGCATTTAGGAATTAGATGGAGTGGCGTGAATCGAGATGTTTTAACTTTTAATCATGCAGCTCTAAATATGGTGTTTGCTGAGATGGAAAAGACAACCGTTAACTTTTTATTAATGTGTGTGTGTGTGTGTGTGTGTGTGTGTGTGTATGTGTGTGTGTGTGTGTGTGTGTGTGTGTGTGTGTGTGTGTGTGTGTGTGTGTGTGTGTGGACTGGTAATCCCTACGGTATGGGGACAAAATGTCCCCACAAAGATGGCAATATCCAATTTTTTGTCCTTGTGGGGACATTTTTTTGGTCCCCATGAGGAGAACATCTTATAAATCACACTAAGTGATGTTTTTGAAAATGTAAAATGCAGCATGTCTCCTGTGATGGGTAGGTTTAGGGGCAGGGGCAGTGTAGGGGGATAGAAAATACGGTTTGTACAGTATAAAATGCATTACGCCTATGGAATGTCCCCATAAAACATGGAAACACAACATGTGTGTGTGTGTGTGTGTGTGTGTGTGTGTGTGTGTGTGTGTGTGTGTGTGTGTGTGTGTGTGTGTGTGTGTGTGTGTGTGTGTGTGTGTGTGTGTGTGTGTGTGTGTGTGTGTGTGTGTGTGTGTGTGTATTCTAGAACTCATCTTCAACCAGACACTGTGTAAACATGACTTCATCTTCAATGTGGATGTCAATGGCATTCTCAGACCTGTTAATAAAGTTGTGTTTTTCAAATGCTAGAATTTCATTTTCCACATTAGGCTGGTTTTAAAGTCACCATATGCAAAATGAGCTCAGCTCTCAATTTGAACTCAAACAGGGCTGGCTGATGGATTATAAACAATTATTCCACGTCGACTTGTGAAAGTCATTAGGTGCTGTTTTTTGGGCTGATGAGTGACAGATGACTGGAAAAGCTGGTGTGGAAACAGAAATCCACATTTAAAAGTATGGGTACGTGGCATACGACTGAGGAAGATTTGACCATGTTGCTGTGATTGAATGGGTCACTAAAATGTGTGTGAAAATTATTACGTGTATAACATGGTGTTCTATAATACCTGTAGAAATTAGAGAACTTTCTGAGCCACAAACGTCATGTGACTTATTGCTCTGGAAACACAAAGACATCATGACAAGACTGATTTGATATGTTGTGTTCAAAAAATGAATATATTTGTTTATTAACAAACAAAAACAACCAAACACATGACATTCATATTGTTCCGTATTCCTCTACACTGTAAATTTTTTTTTTTTAAGTAAGCTACCTGGTTGCCTTAAAATTTTGAGTTCATTGAAATTTAAATTTTGCGTTAATATAATGGACATTTTTCAGAATCGACATCACCCTTTATTCAAATATTATTAAAAGATTTTGTAGACATATTGTGTAATTGTGTTTTATTTGTTATAATGCAGTGAAACATGCCAAATTGTGCTAAATGTATCACTTTTTTAATTTATGAGGTTCAGATGCAATAATATTTTGAGTTTCTATTGATTAAACCAATTTCCTTCATTGTATTAACTCATTGTTTTATTAAAATTAACTGGTTAACCAGGTAACTTGCTTTTTTTAACTTAAACCAAATTTTTTTTATTTATTTATAGTGTAGCAACAATATATTGGAATGTTTATTTAAACGTAACTACATTCAGAGAACATTCAAAAGTAACATTATTTTAATGTCTGCAAAATGATCAAATGGAACGTTCCCTCAACATTCCATCAAAACATTTTTTTTACACTGGACATTTTGAATGTTCCGATAATATTCAGAAAACTTGTTTTCATGACTGAATAAGAACATTAGCAAAACATTCTTAGAATATATGTGTTTAGCTGAATAATTATGCCAAACCATATTATATACATATATATAGTTCAGTAATGAAACTCTAGATGGCGCAGACTGACAGGTTCCTAATGCAATCTGCAAACAATGACATCATCTAACATGGCTGGAGCTGATTGCACTGATTCTGCAGCCAATGAGCTCGCTGCTTATAGCTTGGTTCTGTGTTTGCTGTAAGCAGTTTTTCAGCGCCTTATCAGAAACCCTCCCTCCACCTATATAGATCTGCTACAGGTATTCTCATGTATGTTGTGCAACAGCATGTATTTCATGATCACAGCAGCATGACTGTGGATGCATTGGAAGCGGATAGCAGCATAGCAGATCTATTCCACCAAGACCAAATGCATTATCTTCGTCATATCCATCACCATGCCAAACCCTCCGAGAGTTGTCATGACTGAAATATACACTGATGAGCCAAACCATAAAAGGGGTCCTATTATGCCCTTTTACAAAGTTTTTTTTGGGTGTATTAGAATGTTTTCATGCTTGATTGTAAACAAAACTCACATATTTTACGTTATTACAGCACCTCTCTCCCAGTCTGGCTCGTACAGGCTGATTTCAATGAAGCCCCTCCTTCCAAAACACGAAATGTGCTGTGATTGGTTCTCTGGCCCAGTGTATTGTGAATGGCAGCACTTTGGGAAATGCCCCGCCCCTCCACAACTGTGAGTTCTTCTCTAGTGTAAATATTAAGGTTAACATTAATTTCAAACCAATTTGAGCCTGAATCGCATGTTAACGAACAAGAGGATCTTTACAAGAAAGGATGTTTCAGAGTGGGATGTTTTTTTTTGTAATTTTCTTATACATTATAGATACGATACACCATTTAAACGTGATATTTGTCTGAAAACTAAGATAATGCAATCAGTAATCGATCACAAAACCATGTTTAATTATCTTAAGGAGCGTTGAACTGTCTTACAAAAGCGTGAGCTTACTAACGCAAGATGTTCTCCATAAAATGTGCAGTGCACAGGTAAGCGTTGGGGTTATAATGTTCAAATTTTAACCATTCTTGTCAGGATTATGAATGTCAAAAAAATGACTTTTGGAAACAGGGTGGAAAAACAGTATCTCTTTGACAGCAACAACACTCTTCATCTTCTCTAACGCAGCTCAACCAGACCCCGCCCCCTTTTTTGCATATTCATGAGCAGATATTATTTAAATTAGTAACATTGTGACTTCATAAGATCCAGAAAAATCATATTGTACGTTGTAGTTCTTGAAAAGGGGATTCTGATAAATAAAATATCTCCGTTTGGAGTGAACTTTGAGCTTTGTAACCTTGCTGATCTTTTTTATGCTCAAATGGCAACATTACACACTAACTAAAGTTGAAAAAGCAAAACAGCATAATAGGACACCAGTCACAGGTGAAGTGAATATTGATTATAATCACCTAACAAAGCCATATATTAAGGTCTGGGCAGATTAGATAGAAAGCAACCAATCCGTTCTCATAATCAACATGTTTGATGCAGGAGAAAATGACAGGAAAAAAAATCTGAGTGACAAGGGACAAACCTTTTATGGCAAGGCGACTGGGTCAGAGTATCTCTGAAATGGCAGGGCTTGTGCTGCTCGTGTTGTCCGGTCAGCTGTGGTGAGGATTTACCAACAGTGTCAAGAAGAAACAAACACAAACCAGTGACTGGGTGTTGGGCGCCTAAGGCTCATTGATGAACGAGGGCAATGAAGGCAATCCCGTCGGATCCAAGCCAACAGAAGGTGCTGCGTATGGGGCTGCCTATCCACCATCGAAAGCACCTACAATGAGCATGAGAGCATCCTGTTTTCTTTTACATCTCATTGATGGCCATTTACATGGGGAAGTGATGCACCAGGATCACTGTGGGACAACGACGAGCCGGTTGAGGGAGTGTAATGCTTGGAAACTCTGAGTCTGGCCATTCATGTGGCCGTCGATTTGCTTGGTCAGTGTCGTTGTGGGTTCTGGTTCTTTTGCTGTTTTCGGCATTTGAAATAACTAATCATTTGGCGAAGTGATATGGAACTGCAATGCAGTCAAAACCTGCCTGGAACTACTTTAGCTGTGTGTTTCCCTTAAAATAACTGCACACCTTAGAATGTTTTTCAGCCAATCAGATTCAAGCATTCAACAACCCCCGTAGTATAAATATATACTATAACTCATGCAGGTTTGGGCTTTTTTTTGCCTTTTTATTTTATAGCTAAGTGGTTCAGAACATTTTACTTGCATTCAAATATGACTTAAACATTTTGTTAGACTTGAATGAGAGGGAACTGTATATTTTTTTGTTCTGCTCGAATGTTCTCGCTCATTTTCGCTGAATGTATTTGCTTTTGGTCAAAATCTGTCAATGGGACGTGGCTGAAGACGTTTCCGTTGACCGGACGAGACCCACAGCAGCCTGACCATCCAGCACTTTCCCGTCAACCAAATTAAAACTAATCGGTAGTACTTACGGGAACCTGATTGAATCCCGCTATAAATTGTCAGACAGGAAGAAATGAGGACAGTTGGGTTAATATTTGAGTTGTGCAGTTCTCCCTCGATGCAAAAGACAATAAACTTCAATTGCATTTAGCATAATTAGGCCTGGAAACCATGCAATTACAGACACATCTCCAGGGCCAAATCACAAGAGAAATGTTACGTTCAAGACTATTAAGTGGAGCAAAGCTAGGAAAATATAATTCAGCATCAGCCTACTTAGTAGTTTTAGTGACCACAACTGCAGCTAATTATTTTTTCTCAGAAACAAAACAGAATACTCCAGAAGTTAATGTAGGAAAGCATGATGGTTTGCATCCCAAAGCGATGATCCATCCGTCCGGTGCAGTTGATGTAGTACTCACCGCTGCCAGTGGAGGTCGCTGCAGCGCATCAGATCCTGGACAACACATTTTCCACTGAAAAGACAGGCTATGTGTACGTTTTTGTGCACGTCGTGAATGAGCATTGCTCCCAGTAAATGCAGCACCCAGAGGCTGTTCATTTTCAGTATATTAGACACCAAACACAGAACTAATTGCCTACCAATATTCCAATGAGAAACATTGTTAGGCACGTGCGAGCAGAGCTGGATCCTCTCAGAATGCATTATGCCACACAAAGTTCCTGGAAACGAGGTAATTAAACATTTTTGAAAAATAAAAAGCAGTTAGCATCCTAATAAAAATCAATTAATGCAGAAAAAAGTTAGACAACCAGAATAATTGCTTATATTTTCATACATCAATTCTGAGATTGTAAAGTGTTCCCATATCAAAAATTAACCTATCCTACAAAACAAATAGTTACCAGGATATTTGGGAAGTTGACAAATGTGACCTGGACACAAAACCAGTCATAAGGGTCATTTTTTTTAAATAAAAAGCCTTCCATTAATTTATGGTTTGTTAGGACAGGACAATATTTGGCCGAGGTACAACCATTGAAACTAACTATGAAAAAAATCTAAATAGTGAGAAAATCCTCCTTTAAAGTTGTCCAAATGAAGTCCTTAGCAATGCATATTACTACTAATAATAATAATATATTTGATATATTTACGGTAGGAATTGTAAAAAATATATTCATGGAACATGATCTTTACTTAATATTCTAATGATTTTGGCATGAAAGAAAAATGGATTATTTTCACCCATACAATGTATTGTTGGCTATTGCCACAAATATATCCGTGAGATTTATGAGTTTTGTGCTCCAGGGTCACAAATATGCAGTAAAAAATGCTGTTGTTGTTGTAAAACCACTTTTGAGGAAAATTGAATATTATGTAGTGTGAAATTTGATGTTTGAGAAAATATAAGAGCTCACTCACTGTCACATCTTTCACTGTTTGTGTCCTACACTCTCAGAAAAAAAAGTTACAAATGCTGTCACTGGAGCGGTACCTTTTCAAAAGGTACACTTTTATTCCTTTTACGGTACTAATATATACCTTCAAGGTACCAATATGCACCCTATAATAGGTACAAAAGCGTACCTTTTGAAAATGTACCTCCACAGTGACAGCTTTTGTACCTGTTTTTCCTGAGAGTGTATGGTGTGCTATAGCAACTATTAAGAAATGAATTTTTCGAGAGGAGCACGGTCAGATAATTGACACAGACGGCGAGCACTCAGCCAATCAACATAAGAGGTGTACACTCACCTAAAGGATTATTAGGAACACTAAAACTGTGTTTGACCCCCTTTCTGTCCTACCTCCGTTTGTTGACAGTTTATCAGCATCCCTCCACCACCCCTTCTCCACATTTTGAAATGTTTAAACATTTACTTCATTTTAAATGATGAATTAAACTAATTATAATTATTTTTATCTTGTGCGATGTCACATCATTAATCTATTTGCAGGTGCAGTGTTTCGGTATAAAGCACATAATGACAATACGCTTAATGTAAAAAAAACTACAGCTGTACCATGGTAATTTTGTAGTGTTTGTGGTAACCAGTAGAGGGCACAGTATATGCACAGTCAATATTTACAATAAATTTAGCAGATTTTTTTTGTTTACTTCAATTGATATTAAACCAATTTTTCCTGCCAAGAAATGCACAAATTACCACGCACAATGATTTAAACTGCATATTTACAATAGTATCACATTAAGTACCAGGTAAATAACATTCAGGGCTCCCTTTTTGACGAATTTACATGACATTTCTATCAGTGCTAAACAATGCCTTTTAAAAATCTTTTTGATATGGATTAATGAAGTATACAAGTCATGTCTGAACCAGTCTCAGCCTCAGACGTCACATCCACAGACCGTTGGCTGAACGTCTGATGCATATGGCACATATTTCTGGATTTACTTCAGGAGTTTCGAAGTCATCATCTGATTGGTTGAATTCTACAGGATGTCTGCGAGACGAGTGTGTTGCGCTCTTTAACGGTCCGCCGGGAAACAAATGCCGTGATCCCAAAATCCCTTGTGGAAGAAGAAAGCCATTGTGTTTACAACTTCGAGCGCGGACTTAGGCCCGAACCCAGAGTACCCCCCCCGTATGTAAGTGGTTTAGAACTAAAAGATAGAGCAAGATGTGGAGAAGGGGTGGTGGAGGGATGCTGAAAAACTGTCAAAAAATGGAGGTAGGACGGCTGCGTATATATACACCTCTTTGTTGATTAGTTGAGTACTCTCCACCTGTGTCAATTATCTGACATGTTCCTCCCGAACCTCGTTTAGTAAAACAGCATTTCGTGAGGTGCCGTCATGGACAAACGCTGTTGTCTGATAAGACAGCGAGGCAATGAGTCAGCTGCCTAGATTTTTGGATGCAGCCTATGTCTGAACGGTAAATACGAGTGGGAAGCTCGGGATTTTCTCCGGAGTTTATTAGTTGAGAGTGTCAGTGAGAAACATGGAGGAATACCACAATACCTGTTCATTTAGCAGTACATTCTCAGGCTTTTATATAATATGTAACAATGAAGTTTACAGTGGCTTTAAAGGATAAGTTCACTTCAAAATATTTTTTTTCTTGATATTCACCATGTCATCTAAGATGTCCATGTCTTTCTTTCTTCAGTTGAAAAGAAATTAAGTTATTTGAGGAAAACTTGCCAACCAAAATGTTGAAGGTCCAGATCAATACATTAATCAATTCTGTTTGCAGGTTTTGGGCTAAAGCACATAATGACAATAGGCTTATCTAGACAAACCACGGACATTTTCTGTGACATTTCCGAGGTGATGATCTCGCACGCCGTGAAGAATCACAACACGAAGTCTAGCATTTGTGGTTAAAAAGTATATCATATTCTTTTTCTTGAAAATGTCTGATGATTTGTCTAGATCAGACCCTATTCCTCGCCTGCGATCGTGCAGAGCCTCTGAAGCCCTTCCTTTGAAACCGCATTGATTTGGACCTTCAACCGTTGGTTGCCATTGAAGTCCATTATGTGGAGAAAAATCCTAAAATGTTTTCTCTTTAGATCACTGACTGAAGAAAGAAAGAAAGACATCTTGGATGACTTGGGGGCGAGTCAATTATTTATTAAAGTGAACTAATCCTTTAATTAAAAACATAAAAAAGCAAATCACACCTGACGCACCATAAGCAATTCACTAGTTCACACTTACATATCATTTATAGAGAGTAAATTTAATTGCGTATTTGGCGTGCTGTCCGGGGGGAGGGCTTCGAGCTCGGACTTCGGCCCGAACCCAGAGTACTCCCCCGTATGTAAGTGGTTTAGAACTTAAAAAGGAAAAAAGAGCAAAATGTGGAGAAGGGGTGGTGGAGGGATGCTGGAAAAACTGTCAACAAAATGGAGGTAAGACGGCTTCGTGTATATATACCTTTTGTTGATTGGCTGAGTACTCTCCACCTGTGTCAATTATCCTACATGTTCCTCCTGAACCTTGTTTAGTAAAACAGCATTTAAAGAGAATGATTCACTCAATGGATATCAGTATCACAAGTTTAACTCTACACAGAAGTAGGAATATCTAGCTGATGAATATTTATAGAACTGCAAAATAGATCATACATTTTTCACACTGTTAAGAGCCCTCTAAAAACTGTTGAAATATATTCAGAAACCATTACTGACAATATCACTGTTCACCAGCAGGTGGCGCGGTATCCTCAGTAACCTGAACTTCAGGCACATTGTGCGGCAGGCTCTGTCTTTCAGATTACGTCTGTCTTTGTCGTGTCAGATTTTTGCAGGGCCCCTGGTCCCCAGAGACAGATTATATTCAAATGATACAACAACCCTACTGAAACACGACCAGCGTTCCCAAGCGCTCGCCACATGCTGCTCTGTGGCAAACACCTGCAGATCATTAGTCATTAGATTTGTTAACCATCGGCTTGGTTTGCACGCACGAGAGAGCTCGAGGAACCCGCTGATTGCGCGTGCAAACGGTCACATCTCCTCCAATTGAGCTCCGTTACACTGACGAGAGCAACGCCGCGCTTCACACGCCGAGGGTTCGAAGTGCTTCTAATTAAATTAGGCCTTGGCGGGAAACCTGTTGTTTTAATTCGCCTCCGTGATG